>OX122910.1:1076657-1278110 GCA_944738965.1 Nebria brevicollis
TAAAATACAAATCTGGAATAAAAACTACGAAATTTCATTCAAAAAAATTAATGTTGACCTTCATTTGACCTTGAAAATGAATTTCAAGGTCAAATTAAAGGTTAAAATTATATACCTCTCTTCAAACCTAACAATTTTTGTATTTAAAGTTTATTTTGAAAAAGCTTATTTTTAGGGTTATTCGTGTTTTTCTGCTTTTGCTAAAATTTTGGGGGTGGTTTCACCCCTTAGAAGTGAAAACAGGCCGAAAAAAAAAACACGTATCGATTCTTTTCTCACATACTACAATATTCTAAAATTTCATTAAAATTGGTGAGACACACCTCAGGATGTTTCCTTGTAAGTTTAGTAGCATCAGGAAAGGTCACATAGGAAGGTTCATTTAGGGATATTTATAGGCCAGGGGTTATCAGTAAGGTTTGGGCATATGAGATATAGTGTATGGGTTGCGCATTAGAAAGAGATAAATATATAAGAGAGATAGTTATATTAGAAATAAATAAGTATATAGACAAGTTTTTCCACAATATTCCGATATAACTCCAAGGTGTTAATAAATTTACCGGTCTGTAAAATTATTTATAAATTGAAATATATTCTAGCGTTGTGAGGAAAAGTCGTCTGTGGCTCATATTTTCCCTGTAAACCGACTGCAACTGAAATAACAAACTGAATCAAAGAATAACAAAAATATTTGTAAATAAAATTGATAAAAAATATGTCCACGCCTGGGTTGATCTGCTATTGTTCAACAATTGGTCAAGAAAATGTTCACTTTTGTTTATATAAATTATGGAATCAAATGTGTGTAGAACGTTTCTGTAAACAGGGATTTTGCCATCTTTGGTTGATGCATTTTGTGCAAATATTTCTTAGGGTGAACGTTGTGTACTTCTTGTGTTGCTTTTAGATTTAGAATTCCGAATTATTTTATAGGCTTCGCTCTCTTAGATCAAATTGTTAATAATTTGTAAAAAATCTATGAAATTTGTTGCAATTAAGGTGGTAGTACACTGTGTACTTCTTAAAAGAAGGTTATTTTCGGGAATTTTTTTCGACCTTAAAACACAAAGGAAGGGTTAATTTTGTATAACCAATTTATTAATCTCCCTTTTCCTATCACAATATACATAAATATACATGGCATATTTGAGAATAAACAAAAACACATTGCATTCAAAAGTCCTTAAAAATAGCGTAATCATATTTATAATGTTACATGTAATTCTTATTTTAACCATTAGCAATATTGGCTTGCATCCTCAGTAAAACATCTGCAGGGTCATGCACCGCACTTTCTTATACGCTTTTGGGTTAAATCACATCCTATTTTCATTATTTTTCTAATCAATATTATTTGTCTTACACTAAATATATTTCTTAGAATAAATATAAAATGTCAAACTTCAAATTATTTAAGTCTATTTTGTTAAACAATTGACAGGCGCAGATGATACGATTTATGTAAAAATATATATAATAAGCAGATATTTAATTTGAAGCCATTACTCTTTTTGGAAAAATAATTCAAACAAAAGTTGTGCTAAATATAAATACCTTTAATTTTTGTTCATGAAATTTTTCTGTAACTGTAACCATTTTTGAGTAATTGCAGAAAATGCAAAAATTGACTAGAGTAAACAGGCACTTCCGCTTTGAATATTTTTTTCAAAAATAGGAAGTGCACACAGGCATATGCAAATCTTAAGTTTAAAGTTTCATAATTTTAGCTTCAACCGTTTAGGCTGTAGAGAAAATACACATACACACACACACAGACGGACGTCATACCAAAAATAGTTGGAATCGCTTCAGGGAAGGTCAAAACGTATATTTCCGTTAAAATCTCGAGATCGAAATTTTTCATGATTACAATACTTACTTATACTGCGTATAAGAAAGTAAAAAAATTTTAGGAGCATAGAGTTGAGTAGATAATTTAGAATAACTTCTACTTAACAGTTTCTTTATTTAAATGATATAAAATATGACTAGTTCCGACTTTTTATTAAATCATCATCAGATATACGTTAATTATTTATACAAGCACTTCCGGTTTGAATATTCATTTTCAAAAATAGATGCACTTTGCAAGGCATATATAAATCTGAACCTTTCGTTAATTTTACCTTCAACCGTATTGGCGCACACATACATGGACACACATACCCACACGTACATGCGCACGCACACTCTCTCTCACACACATACACAGATGGATGTCAAAGATGTATATTTCCGTTAAAATCTCGAGATCGACATTTTTCATGATTACAATAGTTTCTTATAAGCAGTATAATTTAGTTGTTATGTTTGCATAAAGGTAATGGTCCACATTTATAAATTCGTCCAAAAATGTCGTGAACCGGATAAGAGATTGCGAGGTCATATAATACATAAGTAAATATTATTTCCGAATTCATTTTGATAACTCATAGATTGTTCAGTATCATAACAGTGTTCCAGAGCCCAACAAATTATATTATTTCTGACTGCAACTGTTTTTGTTTTCTAGTACGACTTCTGCGATGGAATGCCCACAAGTATTTGCTATAGTTGCATAAGAGAAATGCTCCAATTTTATAAATTCATCCAAAAATGTTGTGAATCGGATAAGAGATTGCGAAGTGATACAGTGAAAATTAACCAAAGCACAGCGAACATGATCTCTATCGGCAATATAACAATAATTGACGATCATACGAATAGTTTTACTTATGAAAATGACAATCAAAATTGTAATACACAAAATTTGCAATGTCCATTAACTGAAAACGAAATTAAGTTGGAACTTGAGCAAGAAATGGATTTTATAGAGCATGAAATTGATTTTAAAGCCGAACCCAACACCTGTAGAGAAACTGTGGAAATAATTAATTCAACGGAAGAAAATACAGGTGTTGCAAATCTCTATAAAAGTTTGTCACCCCTAAAACAGCATTCGAAAGAGCTAGATGGGCAAGATAATGCCAAACAATTCGAGACGGAAAGTGTTCCTGTCAAACGCATTCATACCAAGGAGCAATCCTTCTCATGCTCGGTGTGTAACCAAGAATTTACAGAGAGAAAAAACCTAACTAACCATATTCGAACCCACATCGGGAAAAAACCCAGCAACTATAGAATTTGCACACGTTCCTCTGGTGTAAATACTACTCACATGTGCATTCTTAACGAAGAGAAGCCCTTCAAATCTACAGTTTGCAATCGTAAATTTGCACGGAAGAAAATTCTAAATGTACATTCTAGAATCCACTCCGGCGTAAAACCATACAAATGTACAATTTGCGAACATTCATTTAGTCAGAAGAACAGTTTTACCACTCACATGCGTATCCATACACATGAAAAACCCTTCACTTGTTCAGTGTGCAACCAAGAATTTGCAAAGAAGAGTAACCTTACTAAACATATTCGAACCCACACCGGCGAGAAACCTTACAAATGTACAATTTGCAAAATTTCATTTAGTCAGAAAATGAATTTGAACACTCACATGCGTATCCATACACTTGAGAAACCCTTCTCCTGTTCGGTGTGCAACCATGAATTTGCACAGAAGACCAACCTAAATGTACATTCTAGAATCCACTCCGGCGTAAAACCATACAAATGTACAATTTGCGAACGTTCATTTGGTCAGAAGAACAGTTTGACCACTCACATGCGTATCCATACACATGAGAAACCGTTCACTTGTTCAGTGTGCAACCACGAATTTGCACAGAAGAGTACCCTAATTACGCATATTCGAACCCACACCGGCGAGAAACCATACAAATGTACAATTTGCCAACGTTCATTTAATCAGAAGAGCAATTTGACCACTCACGTGCGTATCCATACACATGATAAACCCTTCAGTACTTCTGTGCACAACCAAGAAGTTGCACATAAGAGTAACCTAACTAGCCATATTCGTAGTCGCACCAGAAACCACAAATGTACAATTTGAAAACGATCATTTAGTCGGATGACCATTTTGACCACTCACATGCGTATTCATAGACCTGCGAAACACTTCTCTTGCGCAGTATGCATCTTAGAATTTGCATAGAAGATAAGCTTACCTTCACATATTCGAATCGACTCCTGAGAAAAACATCATCAAAGTATAGTTTATAATGTGATTTTGAACGTAATTACTTATTAAATATTTAACACTCTTAATGCATCTTTAATTTCCAAACATTTATTTACACAAATTCCTTTTTACGCTTATATGCAAACACCAATTAAAGACAACTGCAGGTGATACCAATAAAAGTCCTGTCAAATTTATTTTGCGAGTTCCAAAAAAAACCTTTATTCATCTAGATCCAACAAGAAATCTTCAACGAAGAAACATATACATATTTTATACCAGTAGCACTGAATAACAAAGTAATATAAAATAAATATTGGATATATATTATATCTTGGCTCAAGATGACATGTCTAAATCACATAGTTGCGCAAGCACTAAAATGAAACATTGTCGGGCTGCTTCTATAATGTATTGCAGGTGCTGTGGCAATAACACGAAAACGGTTGCACTTACAGCACAAATACTTAAAATAAATATTAAATATATAAGCATTCTTCACTAATATGATTTTTTTTGAGAAAGGTAACGGTTTCAAAAAATGGCTATTAAAATTCATTGTTTTACTTATTTTGAAACATCGTAGCAACTGGCCGTGTCAAATATTTAGCAGAAATACAAAATAAAATGAAATAATTTAAAATTTGGCATTTAATATCTAAAGTAAGAAATATATTTAATGAAAAAGGTTAATAAAATATTATTATTAAGTAAAATAATAGAAATATGCTACATATGGATTGCAGATAAAAAATTATATTTTCTTGATTTATTCAAAATTATCATTTAAATATCCTTTTTATCTGAACAAAATTTTCAATGCATGTCATAGGGATTTTACTCAGCTAGTTCCGGCGGGTCTTACGTCGCAAATATAGTCAGGGTAAGGTAAGGGTTATACTTACCTGAATTATGATGGCTACTGCTAACTTCTGGATATTCTTGCACTTCGTGGTCTCGCGATTTAATAAACAACACGTGATTACTAAATTAATATATTTGATTTAAAATAATAATTGAACAAATAATCTAAGTAACACTAGTTAAAAACGAACAAAGTATAATTATTATAATCTAGGTAATGATTAATATAGACTGATGGTCTACACTGCCAAACCGGAAATAACAGTATCAGTAACCTGACGATCCCTACTTGGCTCGGTTTTTAGGTTAGTTTCTCCTAGGTTAGTAATATCGCAACATTTGATTATGCATGATTATGCATAAAAAGTAATTCGAATCGCCGATAACAGCGATTTGACACTATGACAGTCGTCTGCCCCCCAATATGATAGATCAGCGGAATAGTCAAATTTAACAATCCCGGTTGTTACAGCATACACACACATAGATGGACGACATTTCAATAATAGTCGGAAACGATTATGGGAAGGTCAAAATGTATATTTCTGTTAAAATATCGAGATCGAAATTTTTCGTGTTTACACGTAATTATACTTATACTGCGTATAAGAAAGTAAAAATCGCTTAAAGCATGGTAACATATTTGACTACATAATAAATGTAACTAATAACTCCAATGTTTTTAGCGATATCATATCATGCAGAGGCGACAGAAAAGAAGCCACCGAGTAAATTCCCAGCTTGTCTTGCAGAGTCAACAGAAAAGAACCCAGCTAGCAAATTCCTTACAAGGCGACTATTTCTTGTCACCGACATTGACTTTATTGTTTTATAAATTCTAACGATCTAACCAGAATACGTATAAGAAAGCGACATTCATGCCGCATGCTATCATATGGAACGCAGCACCGAGGAGAGTCATCAACTACTGGTGGTCAAATATATAATGCAGTATACGTGAGAAGTATTTAGGTAATATAAAATAACTTTTTTTTTCTGTAAAATAAATATATTTTCAAATAAAAGTTATGCGAAATATTAATGTCTATTATTTTCATTCCAACAAATGTTTCTCCAATTTAGCAGAAAATGCAAAAAATGACTAGATAAAACATGCACTTCTGGTTGTAATATTCCTATCAAAAATAGGTTGTCCTTTCAAATTTCTCTAATAAATTCTAACAATCTAATGTATATGCGTATAAGAAAATTCAGCGACAAACATGCCGCATGTGAGTCGATGTAGCGCCTCAACGCGGCGAGTAATTCTACTATTGACGGAGAACATGTATATATACCTAAATATACATGTATATAGACGTGAGAGGTATTGCACGTAATATTGAAAATAACCTATTTCATTGTAATCAATACCTTATCTGAAAAGTCTTTTCATATAAAAGTTATGCGAAATATATTAATCTCTTTTATTTTCATTCTGACTAATTTTGCTGTAGGTACTACCGATTTTGAGTTCTAACATAAAATGCAAAAATTGACTAGAGTAAGCATGACCTGCCGGTTTTATTTTGCAAGGCCATGAACCGTTGTAAACCCCTTAGATATGTTGTTTCTTCTCCTCATAAAGAACGACCCCAATAATATTTGGTAACGCGTAGATATGTTTTGTCCGGCCAATTGTGGCCATTCCAAGAATTTCACTACCCTTTTAAATAGGTCAGCTTTCTAACTAACCAACGCACCATTGGTCAAGCCAAATATTTAAGAGAGACTTTCCAACCAATATCATTTAAGTTAGTCATAAGATTCATTTTTGTAATAGCTCGTAAGGACATTCTGACTTCTACAACCAAGGGTTGCACTTCATTTTCTTAAATAAAACCATATTAACAAAATATTTGTACGTTATTATAATTCGTTGTAAACGCCAAGACCTCGCTCGGTCGAACCGTTAACAAACACATTTAGCAGCGGCGCTATTACAATATATTTATACTATATTTATACGCTTACAAATAATAATAAAACCTACCCACTTTTCAAAATGTATCCAAAATGTATACCAAATAAGGCCACTACGGTCATGTCTTTCTTATACACATCATACAACGATATACGTACGTACAACGACCAATGATTGGGTAGTTATGGTCGTAAACAAGGAAACGCTTAACCATGATATAAAATGAGAAAATAAATAAAATTTAGAGGAAACCCCTGGAATCTACGCATGACTATGGGCACATGGTATACAGCCAGAGAGTAGGGGGAGTAATAAGAAACATAGCCACCATTGGACAGAGTTTTGTTAGGTTAGAAAATGTCATATTCGCCGCTGTTCTAGATGTCGCGATCATCGAGATAATAAAAATTTGAACGAATTAAATGTATATAAATTTTAAATATTTACTTGATATTTTACTAATCAAATAAAAATTTAGGATGATTTTATACTGCATTTTTTGCAAAAACAAATTATTTATTTATAAGTACGTTTATTGGAATACATTTTGTAAATAATGTAACATTTTTATTGTGCAATACGTTATACATGCAATTTTGTTATTGTTCTTTATTGATTTGTCCTCTGTTATTTATCGGGAAGTTCTTTTGTATTTTATATTATTTATCTCTAACAAGTGTTTGTTTTTGAGCAATCTCTTTTTTTGTGGCATGTAAGTATTAAATCACAAATAAATAGTAAACATTTCATATGAATTCTATAATAGTTTGTTCGTATTATGCATTTAAATAACCGATTCTGTTGTGTTCCCGGATGCTTTGATAACAGAAAATGGTTCGCCTGTTTTCCGAAAGACAGAGCATTTTTCCAAATTTGGTTGGAAATAATCAACAATCTGCGACTGTACGTTATTCCTCCTGCACATGTTTATAGAACATATCGTTTATGTTCAAAACATTTGGAGTGCAGGTGGATTAGACCTTGCGCTTATCCTGACGCGATCCTATTCAACGACATGCGACAGAAAGGCATCGTAAGACGTTGCGGAGGAAAAACAGAAAGTATTTTTTTTGTCGTACATGGGTGCGTATGAGAAGAATGTACTAACATCAAAACCATATTGTTGAAGAAAAACTTATTTAAATGTTAAACAATGGTTTAAAGATTGCGATGAATGGATGAAAGTCAATTGTAGCTTCATTAAAAATGTACTTATTAAAATTAGTTTTCTTTTATAAATATGAGCATTTACTTGTTCCATTATAAAAACTATTTGATCGAATGTAATTCATATTCGACTGAAGAGCCAAATACGAATATTATTAATATTTAATAATAAAAATATAATTGTTATCTTAACATATAAATATGTGAATGTTATATAAAGTAAAATTTAAACCTGAATTAGTAATAAATATTTGTATTATTTAAATAATGGTTTTTATTTAGGTGGTACCTTTGGTACTTTTGCATTTCGTGGTCTACCGTACCACGAAAAGAAAAGGACATCTATCCTTTCATTAAAGAAAAAAAAAAAAAAAAACGCGCGCCCTCGGTGGCTGCGGCGACAACTAAACCTCCAGTGTATGCTCCATGGAACCCGCCATCTTTGCAAACGTTGTACAACCGATAAAACGTTGAAATCCATCTCCCCATACTCTCTGTATACAGCGATAAAAAAGATAAATGTGACCCTCACATGTTAAATAACAGTGAGTTCATAGTACTCTACCGAGAAAGCGCCATAACTAATCCGGGCGTGCTCGATTTGAATCCGTTTTCATTCTAGCATAAACAAAACAATTCTCAGCTAGTAAATTTAATATTTCTAATGTAATGAAACATATAAATTATCATATACTTAAATCTATTTATAATAATGTACGTGTTATATATAAATATATTTTAAAAACATCTGCAGGGTTTTGCACTGAACTTTCTTATACGCATTTTGTTTAGATAGTAACCTATTTTTATTATTTATCTAATTTATAACATATGTTCAAACACTTTTACACTAAATATATTTCTTAGAATAAATATAAAATGTCAATCTTCAAATTATTTAAGGCTACTTTGTTAAATAATTTACAGGCGCAGATGATACGATTTATGTAAAAAAATTATAAAAAGAAGAAATTTCAACAGGTATTATTTTCAAACCAGTACTCTTTGGAAAAACATCTGCAGTGTCATGCACCGAACTTTCTTATACGCATATGGTTTAAACCACATCGTAGTTTCATTATTTATCTAATTTATAATATTTGCTCTAACATTTAGATTGCTTTTACACTAAATATATTTCTTTGAATAAATATTAAATGTCAAACTTCAAATTATTAAAGTCTATTTTGTTAAACAATTGACAGGCGCAGATGATACGATTCATGTAAAAATATATATAATAAGCAGATATTTAATTTGAAGCCATTACTCTTTTTAGAAAAATAATTCAAACAAAAGTTGTGCTAAATACGAATACCTTTAATTTTTGTTTAAAAAACTTCTCTGTAACTGTAACCATTTTGGAGTAATTGCAGAAACTGTCAAAAATGACTACAGTAAACAGGGAAGGTCAAAACGTATATTTCCGTTGAAATCTCGAGATCGAAATTTTTCATGATTACAATGCTTACTTATACTGCGTATTAGAAAGTAAAAATTCAGATAACAGTTGTGCGAAATATAAATACCTTAAATTTTTATTCAAACCATTTTTCTGTAACTGCAACCTTTTTTTAGTAATGGCAGAAACGGTAAGAAAATGACTAGAGTAAACAAGCACTTCTGGTTTGGATTCATTTTTCAAAAAAAAAGGTGCACACCCCAAGAATATACAGATCTTAACTTTATAGATTCATAATTTTAAAATCAATTGATATCGCTGTGCTCTCGGTGAAACATGACTACAAAAATAATAAAACACTTGTTATGTTTCAAATTGTTTAATTTAATATTTATACGTATTTCGGCTTTTCAGGCCATCATCAGAATAAGTATACTTAATCTGATGATGGTCTAAAGCCGAAATACGTATAAATATAAAATTAAACAATTTGAAACTTATCGACTATTTTATTATTTTTATTTTCATGATTTTACCTTTAGCCGTTTAGGCAGTAGCGCGCAAACACACACACACATAGACGGACATCATTCCATAAATAGTCGGATACAATTAAGGGAGATCGAAATTTTTCGTGATTACAATACTCACTTATACTGCGTATAAGAAAGTAAAAATTAGAAATTCATAGTTTTATAAATTCCAACGATCTAACCAAAATGCGTATAAGGAAGATCAGCAACAGACATGCCGCATATTTTATTATTATTTAACAAGAAATTATAATCTTAATAAAATACACTCGATGTTGATGCGAATTATTTACGTAAATTTGTTTTTTTTTTTTGATAAGCAATTGACAGGCGCAGATGATACGATTTATGCAAAAATAAATATAATATGAAGAAATTTCAATAGCCATTTTCTTGTTTCCGGTACCGTTTGGGAAAATAAGTTTCAAATAAAAGTTGTACAAAATGCTGATATCTATAGATTTTGTTGTAACAATTTTTCTGTAACTGCAACAATTATTGAGTAATTGCAGAAACTGCAAAAACTGACTAGAGTAAACATGCAATTCCGGTCGGAATATTGTTTTCAAAATTAGAAGGTTTTTTTGCCAGGCACATACAAATCTTAAGTTTAAAATTTCATAATTTTCCCTTTAGCCGTTTGGGCTGTAGAGCGCTCACACACTCACACACACACACACGCGCGCACACAAACACGCACACGCGCACACACTCACACACACAAACACACTCAAACCAACACACACACAGACGGACGTCATTCAAGGTCAAAACGTATATTTTCGTCAAAATCTCGAAATCGAAATTATTCATGATTACAATACTTACTTATACTGCGTATAAGACAGTAACAAATAAGATAGTAACAAATAAGTTTTGTGATTCAAACCAAAGTAGGCATTTTGCTATTTTTTTAAGGGGAACGATCCAATATTGGCATAGAATTTTTGATGACGAATCGATTAAATCAAGATGTGATTGAAATTATATTTTCAATATTTAGACAAAATACAATAAAATCCCAGGGCGGGAACTTTCCGAACATTGTTTAGATCAACCACAATAAATTCTCTAATGAAGCAGGAAAATTCATGAAATTGCGAACCTGGCGATGATAATATGATTAATTTTATTTCGGAAACATCATCAGATTCAAAACCACACCAAAGGATTCATGATTCGAATCAATTTAATAAGCGAACCATCAGAACCAGGCGGATCTCTCAACTCTTCAAATGAAGAACAGATAACAGAAGACTTCCGTAACATAATTTTCAGGGTATTTAGCTAAAACATCTGCAGTGTCATGCACCGAACTTTCTATTGGACGTACTCCGTAGCGACGCCGATACGTGGTGCCACACGTAAATAAAACTTTACGTAACAATATAATGTAACCAATATGACCAGTTAGTTGTTGATAAAAATAAAATAATTAGATACGCCTGTCATATGGAAATATAAAATATTAACGAGTATTAAAAGGAGTAGAATATCCATCTAGCGCTGTGTGTCATTATTTAATATATAGATCTTCTTCCACCGCTTCTGTATTAACACTTTCTTATACGCATTTGGATTAAACCACATCGTAGTATCATTATTTTTCTAATTTCTAATATGTGCTCTAACCTCTAGATCGCTTTTACACTAAATATATTGAAACGTGGTATAAAAACCCAACTAAATATTTAAAATTTATTTGTGAAATACTTGCATTGATTATCTATATTCGTGAATTCTAAAAAAACTAAAAAAGCAGTGTGTTTGAGCTAAAAACCAGAAATCTAAGAAAAATGGTAGGACAAGAGTGGTTCTCGTCAAGTGGGTGTTAATGAACACATGTGGAGAAGAGTATTCTAAAGTGTGAAGCTAAAGATCTCGAGGACTTGAAGTTAAGAAAATTTATATATTCAATTTTAAATGATTTCAAATAATTAATTAGAACATTAGAAACTTATAAACTGTGTTAGGCAATCCGGAGTGATGAATACAAGTATCGAGTTTAAGTTTTATGAAACCGGGTAATAAAAAAAGCATCTTGACGATGGGTTGTTTGGTGTCTATCGAATCAGAATTCAAAATCAAATGTCAAAATGGTAATTAGTTATCGAGGTTATGTCTGAGCTGTAAGCCAGACAATGGTACAAACGAAGTGTAAGGAAAATAGCAGGTATTCGGCATCGGTTGAAGACCCGATCGATCTTATCTTGGTGGTATTCAACACTCCATTCTCTTGGTAGGTACGCCGCTTTAAGTTAGCGCGATTCACTCTACTACCCTTCCATCCGATTAGAACACACTGCACAGCGCCGCATTCGGATTGCGCGAACTGTGTGGTGGTTCTGCTAGGTTTCTGACGCGGTTTTCAGTTAGCGCGATCTGGTCTAGCGTCGTTTTCCTTATTTCTATCTGTTTAGAACACACTGCACTGCGCCTCATTCGGATTGTGCGAACTATGTGGTGGTTCTGCTAGGTTTCTGATGCGGCTTTCAGTTAGCGCGATCTGGTCTAGTGTAATTTTTCTTCGTGTCATCCGCTTTAGGGCAAAACTTGGCTACGCCGCTTTAAGTTAGCACGATCTGCGTTTTGTTCTGCGAGATTCCAGACGCTGCTTTGAGTTAGCGCGATCCGATCTATGCGACACACTTTCCTACTTCCATCTGCTTTAGGCAAAAATTCGCGACGCCGCTTTCAGTAAGGGCGAACTTCGTTATGTTCTGCGAGATTCCAGACGCCGCTTTAAGTTAGTGCGATCTGATCTATGCGACACACTTTCCTACTTCCACCCGTTTTAGAATAAAACTTCGCGACGCCGCTTTAAGTTAGCGCGAACTGCGTTTTGTTCTGCGAGATTCCAGACGCCGCTTTGAGTTAGCGCGATCTGATCTATGCGACACTTCCTGGGGGTTTTAGTATACTTAGTCATCGTTGTCTATTTCATAGACTGGTGTTACATGTCTTTTATTGTCGGTACGGTATCGCCTAATGGTAGGATAACAGGTACACTCTTGTCAGTAGAATAGGGTTCGATCCCTGATCTGATATCAGTATCCGACCTTAACTAAAATCTATCAGGCGCGCTACTGCACGTAGTTTTACGCGTCCAGGAGAGTACTATCTCTTTTACCTCACGACGAACACATATATTTTAAAATTTACTGGATAAATACTGAGAGGTGCATGCTGACGAGTGTGCCTCATGTTGATGAACATGACTGTCGATTCGTCAATACAACAGTGATCGGCGGCAGTATTGCCTGGCCGCGGACGGTCAGTTAGTGATGGAGTCTGATCTTTGGTTTAACCTTCAGTTTGTTAGAGGCATAAAGATAACTTCAGTTTGTTAGAAGCATTAAGATAACTTTAGTTTGATAGAATCATAAAAATAACGTCAAATCTACGTTCAATCGGTACAGACCAACCGATATTATCAGGATTTAACACTGATAGATGTTTAACTATGTTACGTTCCCACTAAGACGACACGGCTTCTTCCCCCTCTGCACAAAATTTGGTCACGAGTATTCAGTGTTAGAGAAAATTTGGATAATTACTTAATTTATGTGTAAAAATAACAATATAAGGTGAATTTTTGTGAACTGTACTTTTTGTTTCTTTCTTTTAAATTTTAAAAATTAATACTTGCATCAAGAAGCATATAATTATATGCTTCTTGCATGAATTATATGAATATCAAATACATTTGTGTATTTAAGGGGGATAAAAAGGTTTTAGTCTGTCTAAAACCACAGGCCTTCCTATTCATAAACCATATTGTTATACTTGTTTAATACATTGTTATTAATGTGCTTCATCGATATAAAAGTTGGCTTCATTGTTGTAAATGTTGGCATGATGTATAGGCACTGTTAGTTCACGCCCATAAGATAAAAATTCGACATATATTGGTCTATGCGCATCTACGACATACCAACAAACTAATAACGGAACGACCACTACGGTTTACAGATGATTTGTTTGAGCAACTGTTTTGAAAATCATTCTTGGATTATTTACAAAATGCAAACTTAATTGAAAGGCATTGGATATAAGAATAGAAATGGAAATAAATCTTAGTTATTTACTATAATGAAATACAATTCTTATTAACATGGCGTTAATTTCTATTGTTGTTCCTAATGAGCATATTCCTTTTACACCGTGAATCAATAATTTTTGGTAAAACACATTTCATATAAAATAACCGTTTCATATAAAACGTCAAAATGCAAATCACATTTATTAGTTGTTAATTTCACAGCTTTATATTCCCCTTAATAGTTTTTCATATAATGTGTTTAAGGTATTGTTATATTTATATATTTTACCAATATTAATTATCATTAATACTAACTCGTAAGAATATGCTACATACAGAAAAGTTCAATTTGATTTTCTTATTTCTGAGTGACGTCATGCGCTATTGAAGCTAAAATATAGGCTCGGGGTTTGAGAACTAGATATTTAAAATAGTGCCACCTATTTGTTAGCTGAGATAAGTTCTGTTATTTTAGTTGGGCTCCCGGGCCGTAAGATGGAGATTCTTTGAGGACTCTTTTTTAAACGCTCGTTTTCACAGTAATGGTTCCTCTATCTATTATATGCTTCGTGGTACAAGCTAGAGATTAGGCTTGTCATGAAGGCACCAGCGGAAATTCGTATGCCTGCATTATGGATTCTTTCTCGTTTCTTAAGATATGATGGACTAGCAGTTCAAACAACAGTAGAACCGAATCCAAGGCGGGATAAAACGAGACTGGTGTTTTGGCGTAGGAAGGACTCGGGGTCAGCTCCCCATTTGGTGCTTGCGATACATCGAATTGCGTTTAACGACTTATGCCACTCTGCAGTTATAGTTTCAATTTGTTTTTCTCAGGTGAGATGTCGATAAAAAAAGCGACAACACAGGACAGTCATGTATTTTTCGCGATTGACAAATCACAATGCAACAGGTTTTTTTCGGTGGAGAATCGGAAACCTCTATCATGGAGACAGTATCAACTGCCTGGAAACATTTATTTTATGTGACAAACATTCCCAAACTCAAATTGGTCATAAACGCAATCTATCAAAAAATAGTGGAACTTTTTTTCCTCTGAGAAAACAAGTTTTCGGTTTTGCACCACTTTACACCCATGTACACGCTCTGGGAGGGGTTGTAGGTAGAATATTACCCCAAAATTGTAAAATTGAGAAAATTTCCTATAAGATTTTGCATTCGAATTGACTGGAAAACCTCGTCAAAGCAAAGTCGTGGAAAGTTTTGGCCGCGTCGGCGTTAATGGGTTAAAAAATATATTATTTTAAAACATAATTTTTAAATTTATAAATGATGTTTATTTTTACTTTCTTATACACAGAAAGAAATACTTTAGAGAATTTGACTAATTGCAATTAGTTGTTTTTACATTGGCTAACATATCTATAATATTAGTTAGAACAACTAAAGTTGAATAGATGAATTATCTAATGAAAATATATGATCTTTTTAGTTAAAAATATACGTCGCTCAAATAAAACAATACTTATTTGAACTAAAACATTAGCTGTTTTCCCTGAAAATTAGAGCATTTAAAACTTTAGTTGGCTATTCTACAAAATAGATCAATTATCTAATGTTCGTTTTTGCTGTGCAACTAAAAATATAGATGTTTTATCTATTTAAAATATATGTTTCTGAGAACAAATTAAAATGGTCTTTCAGCTAATATATATCGTTGCTTCAAATACTGAAAATGTGATGATTCTTCTATAGTTGTTGATGATTCGTCTATTTAAAATATATGGAACTGATAAAGATAATAATCGAATAGTGGAATATTATTGGGGGTTTTAACTAATGCAAATAGATAATATATCTAAAGAATTAGATCAATTTGAATACGTTGCTTGTTTAACTACGTAGTTTAGTAATCTTCAACGGAATAATGTTGTGCAACATATAGTAGGATTCACGGAATTTGAACATTCTTTACAATCCTTAGTCAGAAATAAGTAACGACATAAAAATAATGTAGATGTCTTTTATAATATGTGCGATAGTGTCGTTTAAAGCTTATTGACGTACATCTTTACTTAACGCAGACGCCGTATTAATACAAAACAAACGCAACCACGTTTATATTCCATCATATTTCGTCATACGTCGTATATTATTGTTTTCATGTCACTTTATTGTTTCACATTGCAAAAAGGGCCAAAAGCATGATTTTGAGTAGCTTGGCGTTATTTGAAGAAGAGAAAAACAAAATTGAACTGTTATTTTCCTTGATTTTATTTAAATCTGCTCCGTTTAAAAGTGTTATATAAACGAAATGGGTGATTCATACCAAAAAAATGTTCAAGTGAATCCGACTATATGTATCATATTCGCGTTGTCTGTGCACGAAACATATTTTGAACATAATGAGTGAGGGTGAAGGCATTAGTGAGTGGGAACGACTTCTTATTCTATGGAATTTAGATGCCCTGATGCCTGATTTCAAAGGTCAGTTAAAGTTGATTTTGTGATAAAATATAACCTAAGAATGTTTGTCAAAATAAAGGATTCTGACACGTTTTTATGTATTTATGTATGTATATAATTAATAAAACTAATCCATTTTAGGGTTTTGAAGCACCATTACCTACAAGAGAAGTAAATACAGTTCAAAGCTGGGTTGAGTTTCTTCCAATTTCTATTAGAAATCCGAACGAACCTCGTCAGATGCATTTGTAAGGTTTCGTTCCAGATTTTATAAAAAAAAATATCTGCAGTGTCATGCACTGAACTTTCTTATCCGCATATGGGTTAAACCATATCTTAGTTACCTTATTTTTCTAATTTATAATATTCGTTCTAACATTTAGCTCGCTTTTACAGTAGATATATTTCTTAGAAACAATATAAAATGTCAAACTTCAAATTATTTAAGTCAATTTTATTAAAAAATTGACAGGCGCAGATGATACGATTCATGTAAAAATATATATAATAAGCAGATATTTAATTTGAAGCCATTACTCTTTTTAGAAAAATAATTCAAACAAAAGTTGTGCTAAATATGAATACCTTTAATTTTTGTTCATGAAATTTTTCTGTAACTGTAACCATTTTTGAGTAATTGCAGCAAATGCAAAAATTGACTAGAGTAAACAGGCACTTCCGCTTTGAATATTTTTTTCAAAAATAGGAGGTGCACACCTCAGACATGCAAATCTTAAGTTTAAAGTTTCATAATTTTAGCTTCAACCGTTTAGGCTGTAGAGAACATACACACAGACACACACACACACACAGACGGACGTCATTCCAAAAATAGTTGGAATTGATTCAGGGAAGGTCAAAACGTATATTTCCGTTAAAATCGAAATTTTTCATGATTACAATACTTACTTATACTGCGTATAAGAAAGTAAAAATCTTAATTCATTTTTATTACACAGCAAGCAATAATTACTTTCCGTATCATTATTTACTCTCAATTATTAAGATTAAATAAAGAATGCTAAATCAAAAACTTGAATTGAATTACAATTTTAATTTTTACTTAAATTTTGGTTCAACTCGCGTGTTCAGAATGTAAAAATAGTGCGGCAATTGGCAGGCCTCGTTCGCTATTTTATTTATATTTTTGAGATTGTTCATCGATTTCTTTTAATATTTTGCTTATGGATTTAATAGTTGCATTAGCATTAGTAAATGAAATATAAAAGACAGAAATGTTACGTGCCGAATTTTTCACATATCACCCTGCATTTTCATGGAATAATAATCTGAGGTAAAGAATATTTCGAACCTCTGATGGACTGCTTCCCCAATAATTTTATAAATTTTCTCTTCTTATTGCATCTCATCTTAATCATTCCTAACATTAGCCACCATCGTTTAAGATTACGTTCTTGGGTTTAGATTCAGGGTAGAAAATCTGCTAGCAATATGTTTATATGAGAAATCGAGGTCTAATGTAGCAATATTCATAAAACCATATATTTTTATATTCTAATGAGTTGATGTAGTACTAAAATACTTTCTTGTGGGATTGGAAAAGATACGTTCACATTTTCATTTATTTGCTGTAGATATAAGCTGTCAAAACATATCGAATTGTTGTTAGGGAGTCACTAATAATGTGTTTAAATACACACTATTGAAAATAATACACACATGTGGTATATTATTTCAGATTAATTTGAGTTTGAAGAAACCAAATGCATCATTTATATCAAGGAGTTAATATTCGGATTTGTAAGGGTAGATCCCAAGTCAAAATATTATGTATTTATTTATAAACAAAAAATACCATTATTGTTGCTGATATAATATAATAATTAAATATTATTTAATGAGTTTTTTTTTGAAAAAGTTACTTTACTTATCCTTCTTTCTATCTAAATACATATATTCTGATTGGAGGTGTTTCCAATTGATTGAGAGCGCAAAATTAAAATTTTGCGAGTTTCGGTTAGGTATATGAAGATGAGATACAATTAATTTGAAAAGATGTTTGAGGGATGTACTATCCCAACGAAAATATTATTCTCTGAATAACGTATAAAGCCAAGCTAACGAGTGGAACTTCTAATTCACATAAATGTTTACAACAATTGAAATTTTGATGACGCACTGGGAAAGTCCCATGGAATAAAAAGCATAAAATTTTGATTTTGATAATTATGTTTCCTATGCAAACATGAGTATTGGAATATTTTTAAATGATGAACTAAAGTGGTTTAGCTAAGGAAGATGAGCCCAGCAACATTCTAACCATTGGACTTGCCAAAATCGATTATGTATGACGTCATGTGCCGATCAAAGACATGACAAAATTAACGATAATCAACCAATCGGTGACATCTCCCATAGGCCAAGGGTCGCTCATATGCAGCTTAAGAAAAGACAATTGACATCACGCACCTGCTAACTAAATAGGTGACGCTCGGCAGACTATTACTATCCATGACTGTTAAATCAGACGACTCATACAATTCAAACACGGATAACACGAATCACTCAAATTCCAAAATCGGAATACATAGAAGTGAATTACCCGTCAATATAGGTAAATATCAAATAATAATTAACGAATGATCAAGGTCACTCAAAAAATAAAATATTTATAAATTACATGTGGATAAAATGTGAATACACATTCAACTATCACAAAATATGTTCGGGAAAGGAACGATAAAATTTATAAAATGGTATTTCGTAAGAAATGATAATATTATTTATATTTTGAAAAAGCTGTATATCAAAGATTAATTATCAAAAACAATAAAAATTCTGAAATCATATTTATAAATATCTGCAGTGTCATGCACCGAACTTTCTTATCCGCATATGGGTTAAACCATATCGTAGTTACATTATTTTTCTAATTTATAATATTCGTTCTAACATTTAGTTCGCTTTTACAGTAGATATATTTCTTAGAAACAATATAAAATGTCAAACTTCAAATTATTTAAGTCTATTTTGTTAAACAATTGACAGGCGCAGATGATACGATTTATGTAAAAATATATATAATAAGCAGATATTTAATTTGAAGCCATACTCTTTTTGGAAAAATAATTCAAACAAAAGTTGTGCTAAATATAAATACCTTTAATTTTTGTTCATGAAATTTTTCTGTAACTGTAACCATTTTTGAGTAATTGCAGAAAATGCAAAAAATTACTAGAGTAAACAGGCACTTCCGCTTTCAATATTTTTTTCAAAAATAAGAGGTGCACACCTCAGGCGTATGCAAATCTTAAGTTTAAAGCTTCATAATTTTAGCTTCAACCGTTTAGGCTGTAGAGAACATACGCACACACACACATACAGATACACACAAACACACACACACACAGACAGACGTCATTCCAAAAATAGTCGGAATCGATTCAGGGAAGGTCTCGAAATTTTTTTATGATTACAATACTTACTTGTGTGTGTGTGTGTGTGTGTGTGTGTGTGTGTGTGTGTGTGTGTGTGTGTGTGTGTGTGTGTGTGTGTGTGTGTGTGTGTGTGTGTGTGTGTGTGTGTGTGTGTGTGTGTGTGTGTGTGTGTGTGTGTGTGTGTGTGTGTGTGTGTGTGTGTGTGTGTGTGTGTGTGTGTGTGTGTATGTGCGTGTGTGCGTGTGTGCGTGTGCGTATGTACGTGTGTGCGTGTGTTCGTGTGTGCGTGTGTGCGAGTGCGTGTGTGCGGGTGTGTGTGTGTGTGTGTGTGTGTGTGTGTGTGTGTGTGGGCGCGTGTGTGTGTGTGTGGGTGTGTGTGTGTGTGTGCGTGTGTGTGTGCGTGCGTGCGTGCGTGCGTGTGTGTGTGTGTGTATGTTCTCTACAGCCTAAATGGTTGAAGCTAAAATTATGAAACTTTAAACTTGAGATTTGCATATGCCTGGAGTATGCACCTCCTATTTTTGAAAAAAATATTCAAACCGGAAGTGCCTGTTTACTCTAGTCATTTTTGGCATTTTCTGCAATTACTCAAAAATGGTTACAGTTACAGAAAAATTTTATGTACAAAAATTAAAGGTATTCATATTTAGCACAACTTTTGTTTGAATTTTATTTCCAAAAAGTGTACTGGTTTCAAAATAAATTTCTGCCTATTATATATATTTTTACATAAATCGTATCATCAGCGCCTGTCAATTGTTTAACAAAATAGACGTAAATAATTTGAAGTTTGACATTTAATATATATTCTAAAAAATATATGTAGTGTAAAAGCGATCTAAAGGTTAGAACAAATTTTAAAAATTAGAAAAATAATGTGACTACGATATGGTTTAACCCATATGCGTATAAGAAAGTTCGGTGCATGACACTGCAGATGTTGTATTTGCGGTCTTAGGTAATTTATTTCGCGACTTTTATCATTAATTAAATGATTTAAAATTGAATCATTGCTAAAGCCAGTAATCCATGATTCATTTTGAAATGTTTATTAATTAGCCAACATTAAATTTTATTGAATAACATATCCAATTTCTCGAAATGGTCATCCCTGTTTTAATAATTTCATTCTAATATAAACAAATAATAATAAAATTACCTTCATTTTTACTTTCTTATACGAAGTATAAGTAAGTATTGTATTCATGAAAATTTTCGATCTCGAGATTTTAAAGGAAATATACATTTTGAAATTCCCTGAATGGATTCCGACTATAGTCTCGAGATCGAAATTTTTTGTGATTACAATACTTACTTAGTCTGCGTATAAGAAAGGAAAAATATTTGTAAATAAAATCGACATATAAAATATGTCCACGCCAGGGTTGATCTGCTAGTTCTACAATTGGTCAAGAAATTGTTCACTTTTGTTTGTATAAATTATGGAATCAAGTGTGTAGAACGTTTCTGTAAACAGGGGTTTTGCAATCTTTGCATGATGCGTTTTGTGCAAATATATCTTAGGGTGAACGTTGTTCCGAATTCTTTTATAGGCGTAGCTTTCTTAGATCCAATTGTCAATAATATATAAATACTCTGTTGTAATTAATGCCGAATATAATGAAAGATTGTCGATTGTTAATAACATGAACTTTTCCTATCATATGAAATATACATAGCATTTTCGAGAATAAATAAAAAGAACACATTGCATTCAAAAGTCCTGAAAAATAGCGTAATCATATTTATAATGTTACATGTAAACCTTAATTAAGCCATTTACAATATTAGCTTGGATCCTTTAGTACGAATTGTTAAAAATATTTATTGGACAAAAAAGAGAAGAAATAAACTTATTACATTCCTATACGCAATATAAGTAAGTATTGTCACCTTGAAAAATTCTCGAGATTTTAACGGAAATAGGCCTATTAACATTCTCTGAAACGATTCCGACTATTCAGTATTGAATTTAATATTTAGAAATAATGTGTCTGATACGTGTGTAAAATTTTATATATAAATTGTGTACGGAGCAAGCCAGTATTATTGACTTATTGCAGTGCTGCACTGTATATTTTCAAAACTTATTGGATTTGAACGGTCTCTGATATTAAAACATTTTCATATTATAATAACAATGGAATTTAACGAGGAAGATATCATTGACCAGCGTAACAATAATCTTTATAATTATAACTGATGAAACACGGCGCACGCGGTTTGCGCAGTTGCAGTCCTATTACATTTGATTTATAATTCTGTATTCAATTTGATATCCAAAAATCCTAATTCCATATCAATTTCTATATATAATTCAATATTGACTGATACATCGTGTCACACGGGCTTAGGGCATTGCAGATATTTCTAAATGCAATATAAACCAAAAAAAAAAAATGATGAAACTTTCACAGCACGCACCACTTTGATAATACGTTAAATAGAACTGTTTTGATTAAACCTTTTCCGCACACACTTTAGGACCGACACCGATATGCTGATCATGTAGCTGCACCAGTTGTCTATGCTTCCCATTACGAAGGACATTACACTGGACCTCAACATATCCCCGTCATTAACCACAAAGGTGTTCCAGTAGATACTCCTGCAGTACAAGTTGCTCGTGCGCATCACACTGCTACATTTGAGAAAATTCAAGCACGTAATGCAGATAGTTATGGATACGACGCTCATGTAGCTGCTCCAGTTGCCTATGCTTCTCATTACGTAGGCCATTACACCGGACCACAACATATTCCCGTCATCAATCACAAAGGTGTGCCAGTAGATACGCCAGCTGTGCAAGCAGCCCGTGCTCACCATGCTGCTGCGTTTGCGAAAGTACAGTCACGTAGCGGTCACTATGCCGCCGCTGGTGGAGTAGAATACGCAGGACATTACACATATACTGGCCCACAACATATTCCAGTCATTGGTCATAATGGTGTCCCAGTTGACGAACCTGCAGTTGCTCACGCCCGAGCTGAACATGCTGCCGCTCATGCCAAAGCTTCCGCCTACAACGGAGATTCTCAGTATGCTCATCCAATTGTCCACACTTGGTAATAACCTTCGTGAAATTAGTGAATTTAGTTACTGACGAACTTTCAACCAACGTCGCAACCATTCTTTGAGCTCCGTACTCTATACGTTTCTCAACGCGTACCGGGAAGATAGTCGTATTCATGTGCGGAGTTTATGTTTACAGCCTTTTATTTCTATTTGTATGTTTTATGACGACCATAGCTATTATATCAGTGTGTATTGAATCTTTATATTAATTTATTGAAGTTGAAATTCTGCCTATTCTTTAAAATTATACTTGTCAAATAAATAATAAAATAATATATTTATCTTGAAATATTCGTTCTATTCCGATATAATGATCATTCATTTCACCTATCTATTGATGCATTTTACTTTTTGAATGAATGTTAATTTAATATTATTTAAATAATGCTATAAATATTAATAACATACTTCTTTTAAAATATTTTAATAAAATATGACGACTTAAAATATAAATAAAAACCTTTTTCGCTTGATAATTCTATTGTATAATACAGAAACTATTATTGAATTGTCATATAGATTGTCCAAGCTTATAAAGATAGTTCGAACAAAAACATTCACATTCCCTTTATATTAGTTGATTTAGAAAAATATGTTCAAGGTTTGTAAGGAGAACAAATAATATATTCTAATAAGCATTATGTAAATCGACCAGTTAAGGAAATTCTCTAATTTTTTGAGGATTAAAAAAATATGGTTAATATATAAAAAAAAAACACTTGCAGTAGCTTTATTTTCTAAATTTTAAAATTATAGAGGTAGGTACTATACCTATCAAAAGCTAAATTTAATATTTATAAAGTTCTAAATTATAAATGTAGACAACAATATTATTCTTTATCTATAATGCAAATAATATATTCTAAAATATATATATATATATAAATATATATATATATATATATATATATATATATATATATATATATATATATATATATATATATATATATATATATATATATATATATATATATATATATATATATATATATATATATATATATATATATATATATATATATATATATATATATATATATATATATATATATATATATATATATATATATATATTCGTACCGGCATAGTAAATGATAGACAGTGAAACTTTACTCTTTCGTCACAGTTGAGACACTTGGGAAAACAACCGATAATTGAGTCAGTAATAATCGACATGTTGCATGTTCTCTCGTGGCACATGCGCGCTAGGGCATGTAATAAATGCGTAAGTTATATTAATTTGGTATTCAATTCAGTAATTCACTTGTTCACATGTGTATCGTTTATGATTTCATTTTTCGTTGAAATAGATATACAAATAAGTATAGTTATTTTCATTTCGAAATGTTATGCCGCCTTCTTACTCATATCGTGATGCACACACATTAAAAGAGAGCGAATTTATAAAAAATGATAAGTAGTGTTTGTTTGAAATTCATAAATTACTTTTTGAATGTAATTTGCGTGAAATACAATTACACAATAAATATGATAATTACACATTTTTTCAACATATCATTATAAATTTTCCATCTATACTTCTTATTAAAATTCTAAATAATTTTTGTTTGTTATATATTCTAAGCAATTCAAGATAACTATATTTAAAATGATTTTACTAATTGTAAGATTACAGTAACCTCGATTATCCGGGCCAGCCGGGACCGAGCCTTCGCCGGATAATCGAAAACACGGATAATCCAAAGACCTCATTTTTATTTTTTTAATAATTTATTTTGAATTTATTTTGTCAGGCGGAGAAAAGAAATGTGACATGTAACAAAAAATAATGTACATTGATCAATATACATATGTATACATATATGTCTGTATCACGTAAAAAATCACTTAAAAAAATCACTAATTTTTGTTTGTTTTTGGGCTTCATAACTTCTACACTTTATAATTTCCTTCATTTTTCTAAGCTGAAGCACATGAATGTTATCAGTTCCAGGCTGTTCTTCAAAATATTGGATTAGTACATTTACTGCATCCCCTGCTTCTCGATGACTTGTTATGATGACGTAATTATTCTCATCGTTATCACTACTTTTGTCAGAACTTTCTGCAGAGGTCTGGTTATCTAAATAATCGTCATCCATAATCTGATACCCTTTTTCTTCTTGATCACATTCTATCCATTCCTGTATTTTTCCGTTGTCCATTTATTACAAACCTTTGATTTTGGAGGCTATAGACGCTATGATTCCGATCTTCTCCATCTGATGTATCTTCTAAGGTCATTATTTTATAAAATGCTTTTTTAATGATAGTCGCTTTCACATCACTCCAAGCACGAGCTATAGCACAAATTGCTTCTTTCAAATTTAAACGTTTCCAAAACCCCATAAAGTCACATTCTCCCAACAGTTGAAGCATGAGGTCTTTCCTATAAAGCCTCTTCATGGTCTCTATAACACCTTGGTCCAATGGCTGGGCAATAGATGTAACATTCGGAGGAAAATATGCTACGAATATGTTCCCATCTGCTGACTTTAGTTGCTCAACATCAGGATGTGATGGCGCATTATCCAGTAGCAGTACAGCCTTGGGTGGAAGATTATTTTCATGCAGATAAGCTCTAACTTGGGGTATAAATTTTTCGAAAATCCACTTTTTAAAAATCACCCGATCCATCCAAGCTGCCTTTTGATTATAATAATCAACGGGCAGTGTTTTTACATTTTTAAAAGCCCTCCGATTTTTGGATTTTCCAATGACGGCTAACCTAAGCTTATGGGTTCCTGATGCATTAGCACAGCATAACACTGTTAAACGGTCTTTGCTTACTTTGAAACCTAAGAAAAATACTTTAAAAAAACACTGTACATATACGTAAAAATATGTATGTAAAGCAAACCTGGTGCACTAGTTTCTGAGCCTGCAGCTAGTGTTCTTTTCGGCTTTGCTTTCCAATAAAGTCCAGTTTCGTCTCCATTATACACTTGCTCAGGTTTTAGGTCGTGCTCCTTTATAAGATTTTCCAAATCATAGCAAAATTCTACCATACCTAAGTCATCAGCAATTAATTTCTCCCCTTGAACTGCTAATTCTCGTATTCCATGACGTTTTTTAAACTTGTAAAGCCAACCAGAAGATGCCGAGAAGTTTCCTTTGATATTCAACTGCTCGGGAAACTTTTGGGCTTATCTAGCACACATTGGTCCTGATATTGGAACCCCTTCCGATCTTTTCTGCAAGAACCACCTGGTCATAGCATCATCAAGCTCTCAAAAAGTAGACCCTTTTAGAGATTTCCTGTCAGAAATAGCTTTTGCACTGTCAGATTTAGCTACAAAGCTCTGTAATTCGGCTTTCTTCTTCACAATGTCACGAACTGTTTGTTTTCCAATGTTATATGCTTTAGCCAACACAGCAACACTTATGTTATTTTCAAATTGTTTTAAAATTTCCATTTTTTGTTCAATAGTTAAAACATTGCGTTTACGCTTTTCATTAGCACCGGTACGCTGCATTTTGTGTGTCTTTTCACGTTTAACTAACGAGTCGGTCGGCAGTTGGCGAAAATAATAAGTAAACACATAAATGGGGGATTTCCCGAGCCGAACTTGGGAATTCCCCGAGACGTCTGCACGGTGCATTCAGCATTCATGCGCCAACCTCTGGCCGGATAATCCGCGCACGGATGATTAATTTAAAATGCCGCACGGTAAATCCGCCGCCCGGATAAAGTGCGCACGGATAATCGGGGTTCTACTGTACTTCCTACATTTTGCCAAAAAAAAAAATACAAACGTATAAGACAGATATTAGCATAAGTTACTTTTAGATAAATCTGTATTAAAATATATTTATTATTATATTAATACCGATTTACAAACACATATTTTATAATTATTTCGCCCACCCTACCTTATGTGTTTATATCTGTATTGTAATATGTAATTTCCTTTCTTATTTTATAGAAATTATAAAACCGTTTGCCGTGTCCTTAGAAATACATAGGGTAAATCGACCAGTAATGGAACGACGCTAGTAATGGCACAGGTATCAAAAACTTGGTTGTATACGTTTAAAATTGTGCAAATGCGTAGGTATAACAAAGATTTAAATATTTATATATAGTTTTAAACAGGAAAAAACCTTTTGCACGTCCTTTTTAAAATTATTAACTAAAAAAAAACGAATATTGTTTAGCGATATTAAAATTGTACTTTTCACAGCCATTTTTAGTTAGTTTACGGTTACTATAGTTTAAGCAATAACAATCTTATTTACTAGAAAAATGTATTTTTTTAATATGTACCTGGTTAAATAAACTAAATGAAAATGTCATCGAAACATTTCAAATGTTGAATATTGACTTTTTTTTTAAATTCTAAAAATACGTGATCTAGTATTGCACGAAAACTTTGAAGACCGCGGCAATAATAGTACACTTTATGCATACAGCTCCCGCTGTTATAAATAAAACAGTAAGCAGAGACTCTCTGACAGTAAGCAAGTGAGGTTAGAATATTAATGTTTTTACATATTTTTTATAACAAGAACAAATTTTAACTACAGATAAATAATTCTTTAAAAAGTATGTATTAGTTATTATTTACATTATACGTACACTGTAATTTTATTGTTTATCTCATAAAAAAGAAAAATCGAAAACATATGTAAACATATGAAAAAAAATGACAATAAAAAGGGTAAAAAAAGTGTGAAAAATCAAGAATTAGAACCAAAACCTTTTATACAGAGTGGAGCAAAACAGCTCCATAGTTTCAACAGAGAATTGTGAAGCGAGCAGAGGTCGAAAAAGGGTAGGAATGGCGTGAATGGCGGCAGGAAAATATGCCGTTTGCGTTACAAAAGGATTCAGTCGTAAACACAATGTGGACGAACGAGCAGCGCGCTTTTGCCGTGGAAGCGTACATACGCGAAAAGGAGTCTGTAATCGCCACCCAGCACATTTCCATCTTTCTGGCGGTGTAAATAAAATTTTCGAAATTGGTGCGAAAACAATCCGAGGGTAATCCACGAGAAGCCTCTGCAAAGTAATCGTGTCACAGTTTGGTGCGCAGTTTCCCGAATAGGGATTATTGGGCCTTACTTCTTTGAGGCAAGAATACGGGCAGTTACCGTCAATTCTGGGCGCTATGTGAACATGCTCCAGATTTTTTTTTGCCCCTGCTCTTGAAGAACTTGGTCTCGAGAATGTCTGGTTTCAGCAGGACGAGGCCACAGTCCACACGGCGCGGGCATCAATGCTGGGTTTGAAGGAAATGTTCCCCGCGCGCTTTGTCTCCCTGAGAGGTGATATTCCGTGGCCCGCGCGATCTCCAAATTTGACCCCGTGCGACTTTTTTCTGTGGGGTTATCTCAAAACAGAAGTTTATAAACATCGACCGAGGAACCTACAAACCCTAAAGGAGGCAATCCGCACGGAAATTCGCCGTATACCTGAAGAAATGCTTGAAAGGGTTATACGAAACTTCAGAAGTCGCTTGCAGCAGTGTGTAGACAATGAAGGACAACACTTGGCCGATATGATTTTTAAAACTACATAAGATAAAAATGGCCACTACTTTATTTTATTGAAATAAATTTTTTGTATATCGACTCCTTTTTCTTTAATTCACTTGCAAAACTACGGATGTTGTATTGCCTCACCCTGTACACTTGAAACTATACTATTATCTGAACAACAATAAATTACAAGATGAAAAGTATTCTTATCTAAAAAACATCTGCAGTGTCATGCACCGAACTTTCTTATACGCCTATGGGTTAAACCACATCGTAGTTACATTATTTTTCTAATTTATAATATTGGTTCTAACCTTTAGTTCTCTTTTACACTAAATATATTTCTTAGAATAAATATTAAATGTCAAACTTCAAATTATTTAAGTCTATTTTGTTAAACAATTGACAGGCGCAGATGATACGATTTATGTAACAATATATATAATAAGCAGAAATTTATTTTGAAACCAGTACTTTTTTTGGAAAAAAGATTCAAACAAAAGTTGTGCTAAATATAAATATCATTAATTTTTTATCACAAAAATTTTCTGTAGCTGTAACCATTTTTGAGTAATTGCAGAAACTGCAAAAAATGACTAGGGTAAACATGCACTTCCGGTCGGAATATGGTTTTCAAAAATAGGAGGTTTTCGTGCCAGGCACATACAAATCTTAAGTTTAAAATTCCATAATTTTCCCTTTAGCCGTTTGGGCTGTAGAGCGCTCACACACACAGACACACACACACACACACACACACACACACACACACAAACACACAGACGGACGTCATTCCAAAAATAGTCGGAATCGATTCAGGGAAGGTCAAAACGTATATTTCCGTTAAAATCTCGAGTTCGAAATTTTTCATGATTACAATAATTACTTATACTGCATATAAGAAAGTAAAAATAAAACAAGAAAAGATTTAAATTTTTCATTGTTCATAAAATTTTGATGCAAGAAACGTATTAAAAATGTTGATGTAATACCTATTTATAAGTAATATTAATATATCGATTATCAATTATTATTTAATTAAAATATCATTTGCATTATAGATAAAGAATAATATTGTTGTCTATATTGGTAATTTAGAACTTTATAAATATTAAATTTAGCTTTTGATAGGTATAGTACCTACCTCTATAATTTAAAAATTTAGAAAATAAAGCTACTGCAAGTGTTTTATTTTTAAATTAATATATACCTTAATTTTAGGAAATCAAAGCTAAAATATATAAATTTATAAACCATATTAAATAAAAAATTAATTTATAATAGAACTTATTTATTTATTGATTTACCTAGTTCATTTAACAAAAAATATGATTTGCCGTTCTATTACTAGAAAGGACTCTTCTTTTTAAGGCAGCCACCGTTCTATTACTGGTATCAAAATACCAGTAATAGAATTTAACATCAAATTATAAAGTTTGAACAAAATTACCTAAAACTTCTATAAACAATTTTATTTTTTTACTTTATAAAACACAAATTTTAAAAATTTTCAATTATGATATAAATATACTAACCATATTTTTTTAATCCTCAAAAAAGTAGAGAATTTTCTTAACTGTTCTATTACTGGTTGATTTACCTAATGCTTATTAGAATATATTATTTGTTCTCCTTACAAACCTTGAACATATTTTTCTAAATCAACTAATATAAAGGGAATGTGAATGTTTTTGTTCGAACTATCTTTATAAGCTTGGACAATCTATATGACAATTCAATAATAGTTTCTGTATTATACAATAGAATTATCAAGCGAAAAAGGTTTTTATTTATATTTTAAGTCGTCATATTTTATTAAAATATTTTAAAAGAAGTATGTTATTAATATTTATAGCATTATTTAAATAATATTAAATTAACATTCATTCAAAAAGTAAAATGCATCAATAGATAGGTGAAATGAATGATCATTATATCGGAATAGAACGAATATTTCAAGATAAATATATTATTTTATTATTTATTTGACAAGTATAATTTTAAAGAATAGGCAGAATTTCAACTTCAATAAATTAATATAAAGATTCAATACACACTGATATAATAGCTATGGTCGTCATAAAACATACAAATAGAAATAAAAGGCTGTAAACATAAACTCCGCACATGAATACGACTATCTTCCCGGTACGGGTTGAAAAACGTATAGAGTACGGAGCGACAGTGCTCAAAGAATGGTTGCGACGTTGGTTGAAAGTTCGTCAGTAACTAAATTCACTAATTTCACGAAGGTTATTACCAAGTGTGGACAATTGGATGAGCATACTGAGAATCTCCGTTGTAGGCGGAGGCTTTGGCATGAGCGGCAGCATGTTCAGCTCGGGCGTGAGCAACTGCAGGTTCGTCAACTGGGACACCATTATGACCAATGACTGGAATATGTTGTCGGCCAGTATATGTGTAATGTCCTGCGTATTCTACTCCACCAGCGGCGGCATAGTGACCGCTACGTGACTGTACTTTCGCAAACGCAGCAGCATGGTGAGCACGGGCTGCTTGCACAGCTGGCGTATCTACTGGCACACCTTTGTGATTGATGACGGGAATATGTTGTGGTCCGGTGTAATGGCCTACGTAATGAGAAGCATAGGCAACTGGAGCAGCTACATGAGCGTCGTATCCATAACTATCTGCATTACGTGCTTGAATTTTCTCAAATGTAGCAGTGTAATGCGCACGAGCAACTTGTACTGCAGGAGTATCTACTGGAACACCTTTGTGGTTAATGACGGAGATATGTTGAGGTCCAGTGTAATGTCCTTCGTAATGGGAAGCATAGACAACTGGTGCAGCTACATGATCAGCATATCCATAACCATCACCGTTGCGAGCATGAGCTTCAGCATGGGCAGCAGCATGTTCAGCTCTAGCATGGGCAACAGCTGCCTCTTCCAGAGGCACACCTTTGGGTCCAATGACTGGCACATGCTCGGCAGGCACCAAAGGGTAGTTGTATGCTGAATCCACATAACCAGCGGAGGCTACTGCCACAAGGCAGAATACTGCGATCTATAACACGAAATGCATTATTAAAATTTTTTTCATAAGAGTTTAATTTTTGATATATGATGGATTCTAATATAGGTACATATGAAACAAAGTATGTTCTTCATTGTGAGTGTACATTTATGAAAAAGATTTCATTAAGAGACTATAATTTTGTAATACTTTCCAATACCTTCATGATAATATTTGCTGTAGCTATTGAAACCTCCTTAGTGATTGACCACTAGGATTGTTGAGCGAACTGTGATGTTACGAAGAATACATCGCGTATTTATAAGTGGTTCAAATATATATGATAATCGTATCCCTTTCACTACAATTTGCATATTTTACCACAATTGTCATCCTAGTTCTGAAATTCTAACCACTAATGTTGCCTAACTAATAAATAATGATAGTAGACCGAATTCAGCAGGCTTCATGTATAAGCACTTAATACAGGCCTTAGTTACAATCGTATGCAATACTCGTCTTAATGTGTTCTTAATATAAGAATAACATTTTTAATATATTCATCTTAATTCTCTAATCAATTTGTTTGGTTAGAAAATTACAGTTTGTTATTAAAGGTTTAAGTGTTTTTATTAATTAAAGTAAACGTAAATTTTGTTGTAAATAACCTATTGATAATGTAAAACAGTTAAATTCCTTCCAAAAATGTTAAAGGTATGAAAAAAAACGACAGCTGGCAGAAAATATCCCATTTCAGTAGATGATTTATATAATGGAATTTGTAATCAAATATGCTGAAATTATAGAATCGATGCAATGCGACCCAAATTGTTAAAATATTTCTAGCCTGTGGTTATATAGGTTCCCAAAGAGGACTGTGATAGGTAAATATTATAACATCTGCTTTATCATGCACCGAACTTTCTTATACGCATTTGGGTTAAACCACTTCGTAGTTTCATTTCATTCACAAACAGACGGCATTCAAAATTTAGTCAGAATCGATTCAGGGAAGGTCAAAACGTATATTTCCGTTAAAATCTCGAGCTCGAAAATTTTCATGATTACAATACTTACTTATACTGCGTATAAGAAAGTAAAAATGGCCATCATAGAAATTTCGGAAAATTAATTATAAATTATTTCATATTTATGATAGACAACCCTTATAGAAATAACTTAGCTACCAGTAATCCAAGTAGCCTAATCGAGATTGAAACTCTTTTACAAAACGATTTTCAATATTCAAAACATATTCAATCAACAACGGAACCAGTAATTCAAAATCAAAAACTACCAAATGCCCAATTTAAACATATTCCTAGAGCATATTTTCGCACTGGTCCTATCAACTTTAACAACATTTCACAACGAAACAGAAATTGTGCCTCTAGAATGCATGTTAAAAATGCGCAAGATATAAAACCAGTATGCATGTCTACCCAAACTAGACAAGCATGACAACAAAATAAAAATCCACAAAATACAAGATTTTTGAATAACAGACCACCAAATTTTGTGTTTTAAGAATTAAATAATACCGAACTTCAATATGCAGACGGAAATGAAATATCAGAAAATATTGACAATTTAGAAACGAAATGCGAAGAATTCGAACTATATAATACTCATGACAAATCTTATTTAGAGATAACTCCAATAGATATAGAGGAGAAATCCTTAATATCATTTCCAATTCTAAATTACCATTTATCAAAGTACATGATGATTTAATATTGGTAGATTCTGGCTCATCAATAAATATAATCGATAAAAATTATGTTTACACAAATAAAAATAAATTTAAAATTTTAAACGAAAAATTCACATTTACAACTGCTACTGGTGAACACACGGTAAACGCATATACTATTTTAAAAATTGAAAAAAAAAGAAATTAAATGTTGTTTACACAACTTTCACAAACAATTTAATATTTTTTTAGGAATACCTGTGTTACGAATTTTATTTTGAGATATTTTAAATGAATGCTTCGATAGCTATATTGAAATATGCACGTACGAACATATGGTTTACGTTTTAAAGTGTTAAGCGAGTAAACACTTGAGAGATGTTCATGACCCCAAATTAGGTATACGAAACGAATGCGCCACGCTGTGTACCTTGGTGGACGTTGGTAAAAATTATATTAGTTTGTGTTGGGTGCTGAAGTGACAAGCAGTGTTAATAATATTACTGTGTTGCAGTGTATTGTGAGTGATTGTTGCCGAAATCTTTGGATTAATAGCAAACGTGATAAAAGTGAGTAAATCAATGTTATTCTGTGCGTGTTCCCTTAACATTCCCAATATTATGAATAAGTTGTCGATTGTACATTGCTGTCGATGTCAGCTTAACTTTTCTGAAATCACAGGTCGTTTCGGATTGTACATTTCTGTCGATGCATTCAGTGTGTGTACTTCTCCGTCAATTCCTAGTAGACAGCCAGATTGTTATCTGGTTTGGGCCTGGGTAGGTCAGATCAACTGTGTGTCGATCAATGTAGTTGTTGACAGCCGGATTGTTATCTGGTTTGGACCTGAGCAGGGCAGAACGACTGTGTGTCGATCAATGTAGTTGTAGATAGTCGAATTGTTATCCCGCTTGTGCCTGGGCAGGTCAGATCGGTCTATGAAGAAATGTGTTTATGGGCCTGAGCAGGTTATTCGGTTTTTGGGGCTGAGCAGGCATTTGTGATTTTGGTTGTTGACCAGTTGTTCGATTGAATCGAATTTTATTCTGTTCCTTATTCCCTATATTGCCCGTTGGGTGAATAAACATTTGTGGATTCTGTGTGAAATTCAAAGTGAGTTGTTTTGTGGCAACACAGAGTAACATGGTGTATTTTTGTATTCAGGTGAACAGGACAACGTGTAAACCCGGAGACGTGTGCCACGGCGTCAAGGCGCCCACTCACCAAGACCTTTGCCCCAAATACAATAAAAGAATCTATAATTGCAAACAAATGTAATACTTTGAAATTGGAAAAATACACTGTTAAACTCAAACACTTTACTTTACCTTAACTTACGTTTTATAATTTAATTTCAAAAAAAAAACTTCGATTTAACAGATTTAAAAGTTAATATTGATTTCTCAAATAATGAAATTAAGATTCTAAATAAAAAATTTAAACTTAATTATTTCGATTCTAAAAATAACATAAATTTCCAAAATGTTGATACTATTCATGTTAGAGCAGATCATTTATGTAGAAGAATAACATGCACTGTCTAAAATTTTAATAAATTATGAAACATTATTTCCAGAACATGATCAAATTTTATATCATACAAGTGCAATAAGACACGAAATAAAAACAAGTGATGACATTCCAATTTACATGAAATCTTATCGCTACCCTGAATATTATAAAACATCTGCAGTGTCATGCACCGAAATTTCTTATACGCTTTTGGGTTAAATCACATCCTATCTTCATTATTTTTCTAATTTATAATATTTGTTCTAACCTTTGGAACACTTTTACACTAAATGTATTTCTTTGAAAAAATATAAAATGTCAAACTTCAAATTATTTAAGTCTGTTTTGTTTTTTATTTTGATAAACAATTGACAGGCGCAGATGATGCGATTTATGTAAAAATATATATAATAAGAAGAAATTTCAAGAGCCACGTTCTTGTGTCCGGTACCGTTTGGGAAAAAAGTTTCGAGTAAAAGTTGTACAAAATGCTGATATCTATAATTTTTATTGTAACAATTTTTCTGTAACTGCGACTATATTTGAGTAATTGCAGAAAATGCAAAATATGCCTAGAGTAAACATACACTTCCGGTCGGAATACTGTTTTCAAAAATAAAAGGTTTGCTTGTCAGGCACATATAAATCTTGAGTTTAAAATTTAATAATTTCCCTTTAGCCGTTTGGGCTGTAGATTGCTCACACACACACACACACACAGACACACACACACACACACACACACACACACACACACACACACACACACACACAGATGGACGTCATTCCAAATATAGTTGGAATGGAGTAAGAAAGTAAAAAGAAATTGTATTCAAACACTATCGACAACAAATATTCCATACCAAATTTTACCGACGTTTTAGATAAATTAGGAAACAATATTTACTTTACAACGCTAGATTTAATGTCAGGATTTCACCAGATGCAAATGGATGAAAATGGTATACCAGAAACTGCTTTCAACAAAGAAAAAGTTCACTTCGAATTTTTTCGAATGCCCTCGGGCTAAAGAATCCGCCCGCTACATTCCAAAGCATGATGAACCTTGTGTTACGCGATTATATAAACAAGATATGTCTAGTATATTTAGATGACATAATCATTCTTCGGAACTTCATTACAAGAACATATAGAAAACATAACAAACATATTTGCTAAATTAAAAGAATATAATTAAAAAATCCAAATTGATAAATCGGAATTTTTGAGAGAAGAAGTGGTTTATCTAGGATATATTGTTTCACAAGCTGGTGTTCAACCCAACCCTACTAAAATTCAAGCTGTAAAAGATTTTCCTATTCCGAAAACCCCTAAAGAAATAAAATCTTGTTTAGGATTATTAGGATATTACCGTAAATTTATTCCTGATTTTTACAAAATTACTAAACCCCTGACTAAATGTTTAAAGGAAGGTAATAAATTAATATATGTAGAATCATTTGAACACAGTAAAACATTATTAATTATCGCACTTATATGACAATACCCCGATTTTTCAAAACAATTTATGCCAACTACAGACGCCAGCAAATATGCTAAAAGAGCGGTACTAAGCCAGTATGGAAACTGCAAAGACCTACCGATGGCTTACGCTAGTAGAACTCTAAACAATCACGAAATAAATTACGACGCAACAGAAAGAGAATTGCTTGGTATAGTTTGGTCCAAGAAATATTTTTGACCTCATTTCTACGGTCCAAATTTCAAAATAAGAACGGACCACCAACCGATATCTGGCTAATGAATTTAACCCATTTCGCCCCGTTGTACTCGTATGGGTACACGCAATTTAAAGCCCTGTAAAATTTATATTATTAATGTCATACATATTTCATTTGTAAATTGTCTTCCTCTAGAATGTAACGAAGTGATATATTGGAATATTTATTAAAAATAGTCATTTAATAACTTTTTTTTCATTTTATATGTCTAGCTTTTTCTTGTCTCAATTTACTCGTCTGTATGAAGCTGTATTTTTACTTTAGTTTGAAGTGGCGCAGTTTCGTTTTGTATTTTGGTGCATTAGTAAGTATTCTATTGGTTTTATTATAAAATTAAATAATTTTGTTATTCAGTAAAATTTTATATGGTTATAAAGTTATCGTACTTATTTGGGTACACTGGGAGCAAGTCCAGTATAAATATGAAGCATTATTTTTTAGAATAGTTTCTGAAAACATGCATCCTGGAGAAGTTCCTATTTCTATGGAAAAAGATATGTTAGACTGGAAACCGCTATTCAAGAACATGAATCTCGTACAGCTGATATTGTTATAATACCTCCAGATGTGGACTCTGAAACCGATAAAGATGATATTGATGACGATGAAATCCAGAATGCAAAGCTTCCAAAAGACACTCCAGGGCAAGTCGAAATTTATTTCCAAGATGAAACTGTTTCTGAAGATGAAGTACCTTTAGCAGCACTACAAAAGTACTTGGCGGCGGAGAAACTTGCAAAAAAAACGTTATTTTCAATCTCAAGAACCAGAGTGGACTTCAGAAATAGTAGACATAAGTATGAATGAAAGTAATATTAACTTGCAAAGAGAAAATATTCTGAAAGAGCGAATAACTTCATTTGATCCAGTCGAAATTTTTGAACCTTTTCTTGATGACGAAATTATAAAGCAAATAGTTCACCAAACTCATATTTATGCAGCACAAAAAAACAACAATTTATTCAGTAATCAAAGAGGAAATAAAAATTTTATATCAATTTTGCTATTGTTTGGATATCATCATCTACCGAGAGAGCAATAATATTGGAGTTTGGATGAAGATGTAAGTGTTCCTGAGGTTAGTAATAGTATAGCTAAAAACAGATTATATCAAATCAAGCAATATTTGCATTTCGCAGATTATTCTAAAATTGATGTAGGTAGGTAGGTAGGGTTAAAATTTAAAGGCGTATCAGCCTCTTGGGCTATTCACGCCATAAACTAAATAATGAAATAAACTAAAATTTTAAAATATATGTAAAAATAATATTGTCAGCTTAAAATCTATTAATTGTAAAATATGAATAAAGAGGATTTAAAAATGTTTATAAAAATGAATAAAATGTACATGCTTAAATTGTAAAAATAAAACTTATTGTAAAATATTATTGAATGTAAAAAAAAACGTGTATATATAAAATTAAAGACAAAACTAGCACTTTTAAATAAAGGCAAAGAGACCTGTATTCCTCAGGAACAGGACGACTCTATCAATGAGGGTAGAATGGTCACCAAGGGCCACCGACAGGTCAAGTGACAGACCTGCACGGTTTCGCTGTTCTGTAAACTGGGAGCACTCCAACAAAACGTGCGCCACTGTCAAAGCAGTATCACACGTTTCGCACATCGGAGCCTCCTCACGGCGCAGAAGATGGCCATGCGTCCACCAGGCGTGCCCTATCCGGAATCTCGCCACAGCGACCTCCTCCTTTCGGGATGCTCTACGGGAAGAATCCCATGCCTTCACGTTTTGCTTAGCATTCCTGAGCTTATTTTGTTCTATGTGACTCCACCTTTCTTGCCATTGATTTATGATCAGATGCATAAATTGACCCGTGAGGTCATCTGCAAGAACCCGATCAAAATAAATGGTAGCCCTGGACAACGCTCTTTTAGCTGCTGCATCAGCTGCTTCATTCCCGCAAATACCAACATGACTCGGTACCCAAATAAAGCGCACGATAGACCCTTTTGACGATAGTGTCATCAAGGTTGCTTGTATCTGCTGCAAGAGAGGATGTTTAGGGTACAAAGAATCAATCGCTTTCAAAGCGCTCATTGAGTCTGACACAATAACAAAAGAATTACGTGGGAGTCTGCAAATATAGAGAAGTGCTTGGTAGAGTGCATACAGCTCTGCCGTGTATACGAACGAGAGATTGTGAAGACGAAACTCACATGCACCTCTTGCCGATATATAAGCACATGCAACCCTGTCGTTGCTCTTCGAACCGTCGGTGTAAATGCGAATCCATTGCCGATAGTTGGCAATGATTCGAGCAAACTCACGTTGGAACAGAATGGGTGGAGTAGAGGATCGATCTAGCTTTGAAAGCGCATAGCTGGTATTCGGACGGGAGAATGTCCAAGGAAGAAAGGGGCTGAAAGAAGTGTCTGGGGTTGAAGGAAGCTCAAAATTAACTTCTCCAAAAGTATTGCGAGATCTGATAGAAAAGGAACCCACCGAACGAGCCCTTCTGTCATAAATCTCCGTAAACTGTTGACCAAAGACAGTGTCAAAAACCAGGTGATATGGTTTCGACTTCATGGTTGCCGTGTAGTTCATGGTCAAAAGCCTGCGACGATCATACAGAGAAGGCTCGCCAGCTTCGCACAATACACTTGGTATTGGGCCGGTACGAAAAGCACCAGTAGCTAGATGAATACCAGTATGGTGTATCGTATCAATGGTTTTGATAACGGATGGCCTGGCAGAAGCGTAAGCAATACAGCCGTAGTCCAGCTTGGAACGTATCAAAGCCCGATACAGGCGCAGTATAGAAATTCTATCGGCACCCCACGATTTGGACGAAAGAACTCGCAACAAATTTAGAGAAAGCCGACATTTTGCCTTCAAAGCCACAAGATGGGCACGCCAGTTAAGCTTCTTGTCAAATAGAAGACCTAGAAAACGGACAGTTTCCACAAATGGAAGATCAGTACCGTTGAGAGAGAGAACAGGATCTAAGTGAAGGTGACGGCGTTGACAGAAGTGAATGCACTCCGTCTTGGCTGCAGAAAATACGAAACCTTGCTCAGCAGCCCAGGCATGAAGACGATTGATTGTCAACTGCAGCTGACGCTCCATGGAAGCCATATTTTGAGACCTGCAGAAAATCGCCAGGCGAAGGAAAAAACTGACAAACACCGCTGATGGCCACAGCAAACAACGTGATACCCAAAACAGATCCTTGCGGCACTCCGCTTATTAGTAGACTCAACTACAACTACAACACTGCAATACTTGCCACTAGTAAAGATCCAGTCTTAGCTACTGAACTACTGCAAGAAAGCCTCAACAATATCGAGGAATGGTGTCAAAAATGGCGCATCAAAACAAATGAAAGTAAATGTGTGCAAGTTACATTTTCATTAAATAAAAACACCTGTCCAGCCGTTACCCTTAATAACACAGAACTAACGCAGGCTCAAGAAGTTAAATACCTTGGTATTCACCTAGATAACAGACTAACTTGGAGAAAACATATTTGGACCAAACGCAAACAACTAAACATTAAAAGACAAAAACTATACTGGCTTATTGGGAGGAGATCTCAACTGTCACGCAATAATAAAATATAGCTTTACAAAGATATTCTAAAACCAATATGGACATACGGGATACAACTATGGGGATCTGCAAGCAATTCAAACATTGGAATCCTGCAAAGATTCCAGTCGACCACTCTCCACATGATCACCGATGCTCCATGGTACGTTACTAACACTACATTACACCATGATTTACAAATACCAACAGTGAAAGAAGAAATTCAAAAACACAGTAGCAACTACCAATCAAGGCTATGTCAGCATCCCAACCCCTTAGCAATCAACCTACTAGACAATAGTCACACAATATATAGATTAAAGAGGCGCCACGTCTTAGATCTGACAAACAGTGATTAAATAGCAACAGAAATATAAAAAGAAAGCGCAGAAAAAGTCAAAACTTATGAAAGTGAAAATAACAGAAGCATCACCACTGGGTAGTGACTTCTACAAGCCAAGCAGTATTACCACATCTGATTATAGACGTTCACGTCTGATTGCAGATAAGATTCAAGGAAGAGAAAAAAAAAGTTTTAAAACAATTGCACTCAAGTTTCAGTTAAACTTTAAATTAAATATTAACAATGCAAATTATAAAAATTGATAATAGGCATGTCAATTGGAATTCAGACTTGTTCAGACAGTCGCTTATTGCATAGTTACGCAAACAAGCAATGTATCTATTGCACATCATTACTTACATTTAAATAAAGAATTAATACATTGAACAATTTGCGACCTAATTTCTAAATCTAGGGAAAAGACAATTAGATCATGGAACACGAAAATTATAATTATTAGGTACATTCATATATATTTCCTGGCAAGTTGTTTCTTTAGGTATTTCACTTTAATAAATTAATTTTGGAAATACAGATTGCATTTTAACAAAAAATCATTTTTATTAATTTTGATTATCATAAAAATAAAACTTTTACATGAAAAATTTTTTCGAATAAAGCACAGACATAAATTAAAAAAATTAAAATGACATTTAAATCTGAAATGAGCGAAAAGAACATTAAAATTATAAATAATACAAGCAGCACACCGGCCCACTAAGGTCTTTCTACGCTACTCAAAACTATAATGATTCTGTAAAATATTATGAAAATCTCTTTTTCATCAATCCCAAGTCCCATGTATTTTGGGTATTGTTGAAATGCGTTATTAGTGGTATAATTGAGCATATTTGTGAGAATAAAATACTGAAGTTAATTCTGTTAATTTTCAAAAAAAAGAAGCTTTTTCATTATCTTCGAACTTTAGGCTTTCATATATTATATAATACAAAGGAATTCGCTGTAAAATGAATTGGAATAGAGCAAGGAATTAGCGCTACTTAGTACATTTTCCCAATTTGCAAAAATTCTTAATGGCTCATTTTGAAAAGGTAATAATTTTCGTAATCTACGCGCATGAAGATTACGGTGTTCTTAGGTAAACTTACTGTATTGTATGAAACACAAACCGTAATTGTCCGTTTTTTTAATTTCAACGGGTTCCACTAATATATTCTGCACAGGATTCACAAACGAACTGACATCTAGGCGATATATCAATTGATCGGTCAAAACCCCCATCTTTGTTATCAGCCATTATTGAACGTAACGGAGTTGGATTTATAGCCTTTGGTTGTTTCTGGTTTTAAAACATTCTTCAGTTCCAATCTCCTTGAAATATTAACACTAGGCTTCTCTTGTATCTTCCTTGATTTGACTACAGTACAATCTTCTTCATCCATAATTTCTTCTTTCTTCTCATTTTTACCACAGTTTTTAATTCCGTTTGACTGCGTATTTTCTTGTATCGGATTTTTCACTGGTTCTAGATTTTGTATAACTGGCTTTTTGATGTGATAAACTTGTATCTTTATGAATGAGTTGTAACATTTTCTTAATTCTAGACCATTTCTGTTTATCCAGACCTCATCCAATTCGAGAGGCATTGTTTTTTAAACAATGTGCTTTTATTCCAAACCGCTATTCCACGGTTCATTCGCAAATCTTCTAGTGCATCAAACAGATCACCTTCTATTTCTTCCATATTTAATTTTTTACACCCTTATACTATATTCATTTTTACTATTTTCATCCTCTTCATTAACTAAATTTCAAGGCAAATGCTTAGAAATTTGTCTTTTCATTCTGTTCAATTTCTCTAAATAGGGTACAATCTGCTTCTTCAATTCATAATCTCACATATTTAGTTTTTCTTATCCATCGAATAGTATGAAAACAACCCGACCTAGTAAATTTTCAGTTTGAATTGGTTAGGAATCTTCGCATACCATACAATCAAATGAATGTTCACAATTCTTCAATTGGCATTGAGCCGGAAATATTATTTCCGTTTATGAGCAGTTGACAATTTATATAATGTTGCTCGTTTAAATTACTATTCCGCCGTTGCGGATAGTATTGTTCTTTTGGAGTTATACATTGTAAAATTGCTCTCGCCTTTTTTGCATTATTTCCTCTTACCAATCTGCTATTAGCAGTTTGTTCATGTTGTGCAAATTCGACATTTTCTTCGAATGTACAGTGTTGGACAAAACTAAAGCAACTAAAATCTGCGTTCATCAACTTTCAATAGATATTCTTAATCTAATTCAAAATTGAAACAAATCATATTTAATCTTATTTATTAATGTCTTCATTATTATCTCAACATATTAAAAATATTATTTTAACAACGTATTGATACAATTAAAATAAGAACAAAACGCAAAAAAAATTTCTCGGTGGTCATAACTAAAGCAACTACTTATATTGAATTACAATATTGTCCATAAAGTTCTATATTACTAAAATTTCGTCGAAAAACCTTTGTTGGCTATTATGGCAGCACATATTCGAGGCATGGATTCCATTAGCTTAGTCATGGTATCATTTGGGATGTTCTTCCATTCCCTCTTGATTGCCTCAAGAAGTAATTTTTTGTTCGAATAATTTTCTCTCCTAATTCTTCGATCGAAAATGTCCCATTAATTTTCGATGGGATTTAAGTCTGGGGATTGAGCTGGCCTTTTAAGTACTTGTATATTATTATCTTCTAACCATTTCTTGACCACCTTTGAGGTATGCTTCGGATCGTTGTCATTTAGTCCTCCGCATATGTAAGTATGACTGTATCAAGAATGGTTTTATACTGAATAGCATCCATTAATCCACAAACTTCATGTATTGGTCCTTCTTGTAGACCAGCAAAACATCCCCAGACCATTAAACTTTCTTCCCCATGCTTGTCCGTTTTGGTGCAAAATCGTGGATTTAGCCTATGTCCAATAGGCCTTCTAACCCGTCGCATTCCGTCTGAACCTATTAAATTAAATTTGAATTCATCGCTAAAAAGAATGGTTTTCCATTTTTTAGTAGTCCAATTAATATGCGCCCTTGCAAACTTGAGTCTGGCTTTTCTATTCTTCTTACTAATCAGAGGTTTTTTCGCTGGTCTCCGCGAGAGCAAACCTAGGTCGACAGGTCGTCTTCGAACTGTCCTAGGATTTATAAACTAATTTAAATTGTTCACTATTTTTATTGATGAAATGAAGGGATCATTTTTAATTTGTCGTTTTATTAAATTATCCACCCTTTCGCCTGTTTTCCTAAGATGACCTCCTCTATGCACGGTTTTTACATTTCCAGCAGCTTGATATCGACTAATAATCCGTGATATTACTGACTTTTCAATACCTTATTTTAAACATATAGCTTTCTGTGTTGATCCACTCAAAAATACTTCCACAATTTTTAATTTTAAATACGTATTGTATTTGTTTCTGGCCATTGTTTTCTAGTTTTAAATTACAGACCTACTTGCTTATTTGTTATACATAAACTATCTCTTGTAACAACGAACTTGTTCATGTATGATATAATTATACTAGATAAACAATTTCGTAAACATCTTACATCTAGCTATAATACTTGATGTGCATTTTGTATCTAAAAATTATTAGTTGCTTTAGTTTTGACCACTGAAAAATGTGTATTGCATAGAGTTTTCATTTTTATTTTTTCAATGAATTATTAAAATGATTTTTTTAAATGCGTTTGAATAACTAGATTAGTTAATAAATAAGATCAAATATCAAATATTTCAATTTGGAACGATATTAAAGTTTTCTATAGAAAAACGATGAACGTTGATTTCAGTTGCTTTAGTTTTGTCCAACACTGTATATCTTGGATATTTGTTAAAATACAAGATAATTTAGTGATTTAGTCTGGATTCACACCCTTTTCAAATTGTTGTAATATCGATCGTTTTATTAAAATTTAATCCTGACCAAAGCTTAATTTTACCCGCTATTTTTAATCTAGTGGCATATTTTTATACTGTTTCTTTTGTAACTTGAATGCATCTCGACAAATCAAGTATGCCGTGACCCAGTATAATTTTTAGATTCCAAAATTAGAAATTCCAAATTATCTCTTATACGATCACACAGCATCTAATTTCAAAATAATACACGTTCAACTGAATATATAGTTTTTTTTTTGGATCATACACAATTAGCTTAATTAATTTTGAAATTATTTAGTTTCTATGAAACAGCGAAGTAATATGATTTTTAAAATTGATCCTTTTTCGCTGCCATCAAAGTAATAGAACGTAGTTCGGTTTTATAGGTAGCTTCAAAACTTTTCCCGATTAATTATTTTTAAAAAATAAATAAATTGCCGATGTTGTTGGGTTTTTTGAAGGATGACCAATATTTTACATACAAATTGAACCGAAATATATTTATAGAAACCATATTGATTGATTGATTAAATAAACCTCCGCGTAGCAATTGTTTTTGTAAAGATAAGAGCCCGAGCCAATTACTGTCATTATAGTTCTGCGAATGTCACAGGCGGAGTGACTATGCGATTATTTAGCATGAATATATTAACTAATAATTTATTTGCACATTTATTTATATTTATAACGAACTAATGATATTATTTTATTAATTTTAAATAGTAACTGACACTTTAACTATCCAGCGTTATGCTCTGAATAATGATTGTGCTACTAAAACTTTGTTAGTGGGTTTATTTTACTTTTCAATATATGTATATCTCCATGAGAATAACATGGGACTTTTCACAGAAAAAAAAATCAGATTAACGCAATCGTATCTAATTAGCATTATAGCTATATTGTTCAAATAAATAAATAATAAATATAGGACTAAACTTTTCTGTATAAACCAAATATTAGTGTTATACACCAGATGGTAGCAAGGAGCATCAGGAAATAGCACTTAGGGATATAAATTATCGTAATCATATTTATAATGTTACATGTAAACCTTATTTGAGCCATTTACAATATTGCCCTAGATCTTTGAGTACGAATTGTTAAAAACATTTATTGGACCGAAAAGAGAAGAAATAAACCTTTACATTCTTATACGCAATATATTGTCATCTTGAAAAATTTTTCGAGATTTTAACGGAAATATGCCTTTTAACATTCCCTGAAACGATTCCGACTATTCAGTATTGAATTTGATATTTAAAAATAATGAGTATGATACGTGTGTTAACTTTTATATATAAATTGTGTACGGCGCATTATTGACTGCGCATGCCTGTATTATTGACTTATTGCAGTGCTGCACGCTGTTTCATATTTTCAAAACTTATAGAATTTGACCGGTCTCTGATATTACAACATTTCTATAGCATAATAATAATCTAAATTTACGAGAATAACGAGGAAGATATCTTACTTTTATTGATCAGCGTAACAATAATCGAACTATAGCTGATGAACTGAAACTATCCTCTTCCAAAAATATAAATCTCAGTACATGGCGCACGCGGTTTACGCAGTTTCAGTCCTATTAAATTTGAATTATAATTCTGTATTGAATTTGATATCCAAAAACTCTGATTCCATATGAAATTCAATATAGAATTCAATATTGACTTAAACATTGTGTCACATGGGTTTAGGACTTTGCAGATATTTTTAAATGCAATATAAACCAATTGAAATAAATTTAGGAACATAAAGCTGAGTAGTTAATTTAGAATAGCATTTACTTCACAATTCCTTTATCTAAATGTTATAAAGTACGATTGGTTCCGAACTTTTATAAAATCATCAGGTGTACGTTAGTTACTTATTTAAGCACTACCGGTTTGAATATTTATTTCATAAATAGGAGGTGCACTTGCAAGGCATATATAAATTTTAAGTTTAACGTATCATAATTTTACCTTCAACCGTATAGACGCACACACATACACAGACACGCACACCCATACGTACATGCTTACGCACATTCTCTCTATCACACACATACACAGATGGATGCCAAAGACGGATATTTCCGTTAACATCTCAACATCGACATTTTTCATGATTACAATACATTCTTATACGTAGTATAAATAAGATTTTATGGTTGCATAAAAGAAATGCGCCAATTTTATAAATTCGTCCAAAAATGTCGTGAATCGGTTAAGAGATTGCGAAGTCATACATAAGTAAATATTATTCCTGAATTCATTACGATAACTCATAAGTTATTCAGTCCCATAACTGTGTTCCAAAGCTCACCATAGTATATTGTTTCTGACTGCAACTGTTTTTGTTTTCTAGTACAACTCCTGCGATGGATTTCCCACAAATATTTGCTATGGTTGTAAAAAAGAAATGATCCAATTTTATAAATTCGTCCAAAAATGTTGTGAATTGGATAAGAGATTGCGAAGCCATGCAGTGAAAATTGTCGAAAGCACAGCGAACATGATCTCTATCGGCAATATAACAATAATAGACGATCATAAAAATATTTTTACTTATGGAAATGATAATCAAAATTGTAATACACAAAATTTGCAATGTCCATTAACTGAAAACGAAATTAAGATTGAACTTCAGCAAGAAATGGATATTATAGAGCATAAAATTGATGTTAGAGCCGAACCCAACACCTGTAGAGAAACGCAAGAAGATAAAGGTGTTGCAAATCTCTATAAAAATTTGTCACCCCTACAACAGCATTCGAAAGAGCAGGATGGGCAAGATAATGACAAACAATGCGAAACGGAAAGTCTTCCTGTCAAACGTATCCATACTAAGGAGCAATCCTTCTCATGCTCGGTGTGAAACCAAGAATTTGCAGAGAAGAAAGACCTAGCTAACCATATTCGAACCCAACAATTATAGAATTTGCACACGTTCCTCTGGTGTAGAGCATAAAATTGATGTTAAAGCCGAAACCAACTCCTGTAGAGAAATTGTGAAAGGAATAAATTCAACGGAAGAAAATACACGTGTTGCAAATCTCTATAAAAGTTGGTCACCCCTAAAACAACAGCATTCAAAAGAGCAGGATGGGCAAGATAACGGCAAACGCATCCATACCGAGGAGCAATCGTTCTCTGTGTGCAACCGTGACTTTACACAGGAAGGTAACCTAACTAAACATTTTCGAACCCACACCGGGAAAAAACCCGATAATAATAGAATTTGCACACGTTCCTCTGGAGTAAATACTAATTTGACTACTCACATGTGCATACTTAATGAAGAAAAACTTTCACAAGTACAGTTTGCAATCGTAAATTTGTGCGGAAGAAAATTCGAAGTGGACATCCTCGAACCCACAGCAGAGAAAAACCATACAAATGTACAATTTGCAAACGTTCATTTAGTGACAAGGGCAATTTGACCAGACATGCGTATCCATACCCATGAGAAGCCCTTCACTTGCTCAGTGTGCAACCAGGAATTTTCACATAAGTATAACCTAACTACACATTTTCGAACTCACACCGGCGAGAAACCCTACAAATGTACAACTTGCAAACGTTCATTTCGTCATCCATGAGAAACTTTTCACTTGCTCAGTGTGCAACCAGGAATTTGCACGGAAGCATCACCTAACTAGCCATATTCGAGGCCACACTGGCAAGTAACCATACAAATGTAAAATTTGCACACATTTAGGCAGAAGAGCAGTGTGAATACTCACATGCGTATACATACACACTTGTTCGGTGTGCAACCAAGAATTTACACAGATGGCTAACCTAACTAGACATATGCGATCCCACAGCGGTTAAATACCATACAAATGTACAATTTACAAACGTTCATTTAGTCACATGTGTCGTTTGACTACTGACATGCGTATCCATACACATGAGAAACCCTACACTTGCTCGGTGTGCAACCACGAATTTGCACGGCAGAATTACGTAACTAGACATATTCGAATCCACACCGGAGAGTAACCACATCAATGTCTAGTTTACAAATTTTATTTTGCACGTAATTATTTATTAACTATTCATATGTGCAAACAACACTCTTAATTCATCTTTGATTTCCGAACATTTATTTAGCCAAAATATTTTTTACCGCTATTAGAGACGTTTGTAAGTGTTACCAATAAAGGATTTATCAACAAAGGCTATTATTTAACTACATCCAACAAGAAAACTTCAACTTAGAACCTTATACATTTTTATCATCATAAGCTACTCCAGTAGCACCAATTACCAAACCAATATAAAATAAATATTGGATATATTTTGTATCTTGGCTCAATATGGCATGTAAAAATCAATCGGTTGCGCAAGTGCTATAACAAAACAGAATTGGGTTGGTTCTATAAAGTATTGCATAGTCCATTGGCGTATTATTTGGAGTTACCTAAAATCTTAATGAAACCTGTTTTAAAATTAAAATTTATATAAATATTAAATTAATTAATTAAAATTTTATATAATTTAATAATATATTAAATATTTTATTGATTAATAAAATAAATTCATTTATTATTACATTTTAAAAATATATATATATTTTAATTTGTTATTTAATATCCGAGAGCACCGAACCGTATGGGGTAAATCGACCAGTAATGGAACGACGCTAGTAATGGAACAGGTATCAAAAAAAAGGTTGTATACGTTTAAAACTGTGCAAATGCGTAGGTATAATAAAGATTTAAATATTTATATATAGTTTTAAACAAGAAAAAACCTTTTGAACGTCCTTTTTAAAAATATTAATTAAAAAAAAAGAATATTGTTTAGCGATATTAGAATTGTACTTTTCACAGCCATTTTTAGTTAGTTTACGGTTACTATAGCTTAAGCAATTACAATCATATTTACTGGAAAAATGTATTTTTTTAATATTTACCTGGTTAAATAAACTAAATGAATATTTCATCGAAACATTTCAAATGTTGAATATTGACTTTTTTTTAATGCTAAAAACACGTGTTCTAGTATTGGAATAAAAATTTGAAGAGCGCGCTAATAATACAACACTTTATGCGTACAGCATTTTTCTATTGAGCAGCCGCTGCTATAAATAAAATAGTAAGCAGAGACTCTCTGACAGTAAGCAAGTGCGGTTAGAATATTAATGTTTTTACATATTTTTTATAACAAGAACAAATTTTAGCTACAGATAAATAATTTTTTTAAAAGTATGTATTAGTTATTATTTACATTATACGTACACTGAAATTTTATTGTTTATCTCATAAAAAATAAAAATCGAAAACAACCTCTTTAATTTATTTTTGTATTCATTTGAATAAATTATTTTTATTTTAGTGAAAACTGGTAAAAAAATGACACCGTTAATAAAAAGGGTAAAAAGAAGTGCGAATAATCAAGAATTAGAACCAAAACCTCTCATACAGGTGGGGCAAAACAGTTTCAGCAGAGAATTGTGAAGCGAGGAGAGATCGTAAAAAAGTAAGAATGGCGTGAATGGCGGCCGAAGGATATGCCGTTTGTGTTACAAAAGGATTCAGTCGTAAACACAATGTGGACGAACGAGCAGCGCGTTTTTGCCGTGGAAGCATACATACGCGAAAAGGAGTCTGTAATCGCCGCCCAGCACATTTCCATCTTTCTGGCGGTGTAAATAAACAAAATTTTCGATATTGGTGCGATAAAAATCCGAGGGTGATCCACGAGAAGCCTCTGCATAGTGATCGTGTCACAGTTTGGTGCGCAGTTTCCCGAATAGGTATTATCAGTTCATACTTTTACTACAGGAAATAAATTAGGCAGTTACCGTCAATTCTGGGCGCTATATGAACATGCTCCATAATTTTTTTGCCCCTGCTCTTGACGAACTTGGTCTCGAGAATGTCTGGTTTCAGCAGGACGGGACGACAGCCCACACAGCGCGGGCATCAATGCTGGTTTTGAAGGAAATGTTCCCCGCGCGCTTTGTCCGTGTCAAACATAAAAGTTTGTAAATGAACGTTGCAACATTTGGTGAATGTCAGGAGCAGAAGTGTCGCAATGTCAACAGACTACGTTGTTGAATATTATCCAAAAACCTTTAAATCTCTCATTGAGTTAGTAACGAAGTCTCGTCACTAATATTAGACACAAACCACCCATATCGTTGTATCCGACAATACAACAATTCAAGTAATACAACACTTTCTTCAGATAAAATAAATAATTATATTTTGTTTAAAATCAAGATTATAGATTGGTCTTTTATCAGAAAACGCTCAAGAAGCGCGAAACAAGGACTTAAAACGTTTTCGTGAATATTTTCTTCCGAAAAAACTCTCGCATTAACAACATTACAGATGAATTTTACAAATTATTAGCTTCTTGTGATCCACGAGTAACGAGTATGCGCAAATTTAAAATGAAAGGAATTTCTACCTAAAGTATTTCAAATGTTACTACCTACAAACAATGAAATTGAACCTGCGTGTGTTGAAAATTATGAAGTTTACGACGAATTTGTGAATTACACTGAATTTATATAATTTTTTTATAGCGGATTGACTGGTCATTACCGCATAAAGCTCAGTACATAACTTTTAATCGTAAACATGATTTTGCATTAAGATAAATAAACGATATTTTTGAAACTATTGTAGTATTTGAACCTGAAAACCACCATTTTGAATTCGCCATTTTGTAATATGAAATTCTGGTGGCAGATGCGATGCTGAATACTTAAAAAATATACGTATGTTGTATATTTTGAAACCTTTGAAGTTTTAGAACCTCAAAAACCGCCATTTTATATCCGCCATTTTGAATTTTGAAATTCTAATAGCAGATTCGATTCTAGAGATTTGTGTATTTTGAGAACATTGATTATTTTCAAAAAAAGAAAACCATTTTGAATTGGCCATTTTGAATTATGAAAATCTGATTGCAGATTCGACATTAGAGCCATAAAACTTACCAAATTTTGCTTTGATATTGTCACTGGCTGAATTTTGGCCAACATTTTGGCTGTTTGAACCACTGTGCTCCTAGTACGATTTACTGACCGCTACCAAGCGACTATCTAAGACATTTTATTTTGTTTTTACATTATCACTGGTAGGCGGGTGATGTGGCGACCATCAGTTTATATTAGTCGGCAACTGTGCTTACGGTTTTTGCAACAACCAGCAACCAGACAAACAGAATTCTGAATGGTTCAAGATTTGAATATTACGTTTACTTAACGACAAAACTATTTTTCATAAAACAGAATTAACGATATCAAAAAACTGTCACAACATTAAGATATTCCCTGTCGGTTGAAATTATAAAAAGAAAGTATTTTGTAGTAAACAATATCACAACGTATGAAAACCTGAACATTTTATCAGAATTTCATAGAATACATTCCTGATTCGTTGAAGTAATATTTAGAAAGTCCGGATATTGATATGATTCATTTCAGGTATAAAAGAAAATACTACAGTCTTCTTTGCATAATTTAATATAAAGTGAACTACTTAAAATTGAAATAATTTGCATATAAAAAACATCAAAAATAATTCTAAAACACCAAATACAAATAAAACAAGGCTTAGACTATATACTTCATTTTCAGTTTCATTTAAGTTTGTTATCCTGACATATTGTTCTCGTATGTTTTTACAATTAGAAATATCAAATACAATTATTTTATTACCAACTACTTCATTTGGTAACTCAGACTTAAGATCAGCAAACTTAACTTGATGCTCCATTTGCTGAGAAACTAGGATCCACAATATTTCTTTATTGTCTCGATATGTATATCTCTGACATCCCCACATTAACAAGAATGAACGATAATCGCTCTTTAGAAATGCAATTTCAATGTTTTCAGTTTCATTTGATTTGTTGGTATAATCGAGAAACAGATTATATTTAAAATTATCTTTATAAGTTAACATTGAAAGTGATAGAGGCGATGTAGAATTGCCTTTTTTCATAGAGCGATATGAGTTTCTATAAAACTCTATGTTTAGATCATTGTTTCCCTAAAGAGCATTTCTATTATCAAAAATGTAAATTATTTATGGGTTACAGACAACTCATATTTTTTGGCAGAAATAGGTTGACGGATAAAACATATTTAATTAATCTCTATTACCATTATTATTTATCTAGTCAGTAAATTACAAAGAACTTCAAAATTTCGAAAACAACACATTAGGTTCGTCATATCTATATATTGCTTGTATGTAAAAATTTATTATAGTTGTAACTTGTTACTCGGCCGTTTACAAATAAATAAATCACTAAAAGTTTTTGCGAATTAAGAATATGTGACAAATAAAATTATAAGTAGGAATGGCATTTTTATTTTCACATACCATAAAAGGTTACTCTTTCAAAATAAATGTTTACCTTTGGAAGAAAAACAAAGTCGATACATTCTTCATTTGCATCATAAATACCTTCTTGTTGTTCTTTTGCATATGACGCCATTAAAACCCAGACTTTAACATTTGACATTTTCTCTGAAGAATATTTGAATCCCGTTAGATTTGGACAGACTTCTTCAGTGAAGTAGTTTGCTGTTGTAAATTTAAAATATAGCAACAGAAAAATGAGCATTTTATTTAACTGATAACAGGAGCGAAATATATTCATAAAATGCGTGTTACTAAGATCAGTAATACTAATTTATCTATCACCAAATTATAAATCGTTGTTTGTTGTATCCACTTATCTTTCAAAGCGTATATATATTTGTGTTTTATCCACTGAAACCATCACTGACATCATTATAATGTTTATTATAACAAGAAATAAACCATAACAATTAAAGCATTTATAGCATTTGAAATAACTTACCTTGTAATTCTGAAGCAACAACGGTATCGACTGTTCAACTAAAGTAAAAGAATGTTTTCTTTATGCGATAGATGTATTATGGAATAGTTAATTAGAATAATTGAATAGAGCATTCAAAAAGTAGGTCAATTGTTTAAAACACTTATTACTATTGCGTGCGCCATTACTGGAATTGTTCTTGGGATGAGTGTACATATAGCGAACCATTACATACTCTATATGAGTGTTCTCTTTTTTTGTTGAGTCGCATTTATTTGTGTATGTTTTTTTTTGAAAGAAGTTTCCGGGAAATTTACCTACCGTACTGTGTTACCGAAGTAAATTGCTCGTGAAACTCTACAAAAAAACCTAGGCAAAATTCAGAATATGCAAATTTCATCGTTCCCTTAGCGCAAAGTAGAAGTAGAAGTAGAAGTTCTTTTATATTTAATTGCATTTATTGTTTTTGATTTTATTTACACAACTTATTTATAATTAACTTTTGGTTGGGTTTGTATATAAATGTTTGTATATAAATGTTTGAAGTTAATTGCGTCGTGTGGTTTAATTGTATTAGGTATTAAAGTCATAAGTTTCTTACGATGACCGTTTTAGGATTATATTTATGGGACACGAGGGGATAACAACGCGTTCTTCTTACATAGAATATTTTGCTATAATATAAAACTATCTTAAATGAATTAAAATTAACAATTATATAAATCATGAACGTATAGTTGATGTGTATGAGATATATTTTGTGCTTTGATGTGTTGTGTGGCATTGGGTTAGGTTTTCTGATAATGAAACTTTTCCATAGCCATAAGTAGGTTTTGGTATATTAAATTGTGCATGAAGTTATGTGTAGTGTCGTTGAGGCATATTTGTGTAATGTTTTGACTTCTTTATACGTAGTATAAGTAAATATTGTAATCACGATACATTTCGATCTCGAAATTTTAACGGAAATGAATGTTTTGACCTTCCCTTAATCGATTCCGACTGCTTTTGGTACGGCGACCATCGGTGCGTGTATGTGTGTGTCTGTATGTGTGTGTGTCTGTATGTGTGTGATTGTCTGTGAGTGCGTGTGTATGCGTTCTACAGCAGAAGATAAATACACATACTTGAACCTAAATGAATATGTTTCACAATTATTTATAAAAGAAACGAGAACAAAATTGACATGGTTTCTGTATATGAAGAAAATTATATCAGTATCACTAATTATGTATTATTTCATTGTAGTGAATTTATAAAATTCCTCTATTTAGATTCATGCGGGTTTTTAAGATAATCAATTGATCAGTTGGCTCAAAAGACATAACATGAATATTTTTGGGAAATGTCAAGTTGAATTCCAGAAACAAGGAATATTAAGGGGGTTTCTCGTTTTAGAATTTTAAATTCATCCGTTTTTTTTATTGCATATTTCTATACCTTATACTATGGAGAACATATGGGCAAAAGCGTTATGCCGGGAACCTATTTCATATAGTTCATATAGGTCCTCGAATCAAGTGGTGTCTGGGCATGTGACCTGGAAGAAGCGCGGCTTTTCATCTATAATCGGCGTCACGACGTTAATCGGCAGAGTATGTGGGAAAGTAGTAGAAGATAGTTCGGTGAAATGCAGTTTCTGTCGAGCATGTATCTCCTGGAAAGCAAAACATGGCACTACAGGATTTGATCTTAGGTACGAAAATCATCAGGTGAGCTGTTCATCAAACCATTCAGGCAGCGCTGGGAAGATGGAAGTGGATTCAGTGAAGGATATGTTTTCCAGATCAGAGGAACTGCACGGCGTTCAATATGGCATCTACATAGGAGACGGCGACTCCCAGACTTTCAAGGCCATCTTAGATTTGGATCCATACGGAGAGTACGTCACCGTGATGAAGAAGGAATGCGTTGGTCACGTGGAAAAGCGGATGGGCAGCAGACTACGAGCACTGAAGAAGAAAACGAAGGGTCTTGGTGGAAAAGGCTCTGGCAAATTGACGGATAAACTAATACTGTATCTAACGAAGTACTACGGTTTGGCGATCAGGTGAAATGCACAGGAAAAGGACGAAATGCGGACAGACTTTCTACCACAAGATTTCAACGGACAAGAAAACTAGGCACGTAAATTGCTGTAAGAGCTGGTGTGACTGGAATAATCCTAAAGCAGATGGAACATTGAATAATTACAAGCACAAACCAGCATTTGACAAAAAAGTTCAGGAGGCAGTCAAATCTGTGTACGAAGACCTGTCGAATGACATTTTACTGGAAAGATGTGTTGGGGTTAATAACCAAAACAGCAACGAGTCGATAAATTCGCTGATTTGGACGTTCTCTCCGAAGCATATCTATTCTGGTCGACGAGGGGTAGAAATTGCAAACAATTTGGCTACTATTATCTTCAACGACGGTTTCATAGGCATCGCACACACCATGAATGTCATGGGCATCCAACTCGGCAACACGGCGTTCGAGTTTTGCAGAAGGCTCAACGTAGACCGCGGGAGATCTGCGGCTCGGTAGAAAGCGGTATTTGCGAACGAAATTAACGAGATTGAGGAAGGTGTACTCTATGATCCAGACATCGCAGACTGACGGCAAGTCCCCAGAAATCGACTAAAACCCTTCCCAAAACTTTAAATGCGATTTCCCAACAGTCATAATTTTTTGGACGAGAGTATCGATTGCCGAAAAACTAGTTGACCAATCGCAATGTCACTAAGAAATTATTGTAGAGAATTGAACTGGCTTTGGTTATATCTACTTTCATTAAAATTGATTCGAAATTTCGATTTTTTTCGTATGTTTGAATGCCAAAAAAAGTCGAATTTTGATCCTTTTTTTCCATCGACCTATGCACGGCGTGCATGACTATCTTCGGCGCCAGTTTTTTATTGTAACTATGCAGGATTTTTGGATGAAAAAAATCGGTAAATGTAGATAAGAAGATGACGATTAAAACAATATAAGCACTGTCTCACTTATCTTTTGATATCACCTAAAAAAAAAATGTCGGAAATGATTTAAAATTTGGTACTCTAAGCCGAGAAACCCTCTTAATTAATTTATAGGAAAATGAGCATGTAACGAAAAAATTTTAACCTTTCGTTATCTTGTCTTGTCTATCTCTTAAATCTAATCTTCTCTGCATCTTTCGCTTTCTTATTGTTTCCTTTAAAGTTTAATGAGACTTGACTTAATGGTTAAATGGGTGGATTGTTTTCAGCAATTTTAACTAATGATGACCTCACTGCTAAACGTCAATAACCACGTACGGTTTACTTTAGGGAATAATTAATGACATATTTGGATATTTTATTACATTCACATTTAATATAAATAGAATTACAACTAAGTAAACTTACAAAAATTCGTTTTTTTTTTCTTCTATTCTATTTTCTCTTTTTTTTTGTTGTTAATCAGAGGAATTCTGATTTCTGGAAATTGAGGGATTTTTGATTAGGGGTTTAAAAAAAAGGGGGTATATTTTAATAACAACAAAAGTTTGAGTTAGGAAAGAAGTGTTTATTTTCCATTTTTACTAAAGTCGAGTTATCCGTAAAGGGATTACGGAATTACCTCGTATTTTCTATCGAGGAGTGTAGTGTTGCGTTTTGCGTCATTTCAGTGTTATCTCCGGTGGAATACCTGTAAAGGGATAAGTTCATGGCTCAGATTCTCTGTTGCTGATACTTATAAGCTCAGTGCGCCGAGCAGGCATCTGTCGTCATACCAGTTTACCATCTTTGGGTTTTGGTTCGTTTTCTTCGCCCGGAGTACCTGGTCAATCCATTTATACCCACTCTTCCACGGAAATCTTCGCCGCCCACCATCGAACAAAGGCTAGGAGTACTCTGAACAAAAGAGTGAGAGAGTGGAGTAAACAAGATAAGTACTGCCGCAGTCTTTTCTTTTACTTTTTATACTTGATTTGTTTACACTTAAACAGAGACTGAGACAAGAATTATAATTTAACTTATTGATGAGACCATTTTAGATCATGATATTTCTGTAAATATACTTTGTTAGTGCATGCGACTTATGCAGGAGCTGATTTAAGATGTCCACGAAATGATATCCTTTAGTTTTCTTTTGCTGTAAATTATTATAATTTATAATACACACTTATTGGCGTATATTTGTTCATATCTTGGGCCGATTTGTATCGTTTTATTTCTTTACCGTGATTTGCTTGTCTACGATGATATGTTTGTGAACCGATTTGATCAACAAGGGCTATAAAACGTAGGAAATTGTTCTTACCGGGTAAAGTGATGAGTAGAACATAGCGGCATCAGATTTATCTTCTTTATTTAAGTACGGACATTCGCTTGTGTCAAGTCTGTAGATTCACCTCACGGATACGGAATTCACACAACGACTTCATTTAAAAATTGTTAATAATCACTGTAACATTAAAAGTTTAACGAACATTGTACCGTTAGATTTACATGTTGCTAATAATAAATCCAGCATTTCAACATTATTGGCTTTCTTGTTTGTTTCAACCAATCTCTCCCTCAGCAGTTTGTGACGCCATTTTAGGAAAGAGAACCGTTGATTATATAACGTGTATTTGGGGAAAAACAACGTTTTTTAATCGTACCAACACTATGGAATTCTAGAGCCTTTCGCGCTTTAGTCTTGTTGAGGTAAGTACTATATTTAAATCGCGTGGCGCCCATTAGTAATATTCTGTTATTTTAATTTTGACCCACCTCTTCTTCACTGAGAAGCCGGCACCCTCAGCTTGACCGAGGATTTTTGGGTTAAACCACATCCTAGTTACATTATTTTTATAATTTATAATATTTGTTCTAACCTTTAGATCGCTATTTCACTAAACATATTTCTTAGAATATATATTAAATGTCAATCTTCAAATTATTTACGTCTATTTTGTGAAACAATTGACAGGCACAGATGATACGATTTATGTAAAATTATATATAATTGGCAGAATTTTATTTTGAAACCAGTACACTTTTTGGAAAAAAACTCAAACAAAAGTTGTTTTAAATATGAATACCTTTAATTTTTATTCATAAAAACCATTTTTGAGAAACTGCAGAAAAGGACTAGAGTAAACAGGAACTTCCGGTTTGAATATTTTTTTCAAAAATAAGAGGTGCACAGCCCAGGCTTATGCAAATCTTAAGTTTAAAGTTTCATAATTTTAGCTTCAACCGTTTATGCTGTAGAGAACATACACACACACACACACACACACACACACACACACACACAGACGGACATCATTCCAAACATAGTTGGAATCGATTCAGGGAAGGTCAAAACGTATATTTCCGTTAAAATCTCGAGATCGAAATTTTTCATGATTACAATACATACTTATACTGCGTATAAGAAAGTACAAACTAAAAAAAAATAAATAAAAACTTTCGTTGTTATTCCCCAATCGTTACTTTATTTTATTTGGACATATTTCGCTATTATTTCCTGTCTTGTGAGCTGTTGAACAATTGTTGTAAACAATATGGATACTAAGTTTAATCCTGATAGACTCTTGTCTGATGAATTGACGTACGAATTGATGTTGCGCGGTGAACCGGCTACAGGTAACGTACATGATAAAAGAAAAAAGCTTCTTGAATGTCTTCGTGTTGAAGACCCCGATACTATTGGAAAATATTCAGATTGACCTTTAGATTCTTTTTTAGAATTGAAAATTTGTGAGCGTAAACTTACAGGATGGTCTGTTTTGGTCGAAAAATTAGACTTAAATAAGTATCAAAATGAGTTCAGTAGATTGAATACCCATCTAACACACGTTCTTCGACGACATGGTCGTTTATCGTCACCAGTCGACCTGGAACAACAGGAATAATTAATTGAACTATGCTAGCATCAATTGCTACAACTACGTTCAAGGTTTTCCGCGAAAGCATCTGTTGTTTTATTAGCAGAACATGAAATGTCTCTACTTGAAGAGGCACAGCTTGAAGTGTCTGATGATTGTCATTTCATTTCTGGTAATTAAACAGATTTTACGGAGTCGCGCTTAGCAAAAACGTTAGAACTACTATCGGTTAGGTTAGCAGAAACGCCACCAACTTCGCTAGACAAACCAAGTTTGGCCGTTCATAAAAGGAATGTGAAATATGACGGAGATTTCGGAGTATCTAGCTTTCTTGAGCGAGTAGGAGATTTAAGTAGTGTTAGAGGTATTACTAATAAAAAATTATTTGTATCTGCAGTTGAATTATTCAGTTGTAATGCTCTTACATGGTTTCGCGCAAAGCGTCATACGTTGTCAACATGGGAGGAACTAGAAGTGGCCTTGAAAAAACATTTTTGCCATGTGATTACGAATTTAATCTTTGGGACGAAATTAGAAATAGGCCACAAGGTAGTGAAGAAAAGGTTTCCGTCTTGATTGCTTACATGGAGGGACTATTTAATCGATTGAATAATAAATCAGTTGAGCTAGACCGTCTAGTATACATCCGTTGTAATTTGCAACCTCACATACAACATAGATTAGGATTATGTACAATTACGTCAGTCGTGGAATTGGATAATATATGCCATCAATTGGAAGACACAGAGCTTCGAACTCAGAGGTTTAGACCACTACCATCGGTAAATAAGTCGATTGAACCAGATTTAGCGTATCATCGACCTCGGTCTTCACGGATTTCAACGGTAGGAACAACTGATGTTGCTCCAAGTGTTGAGACCGTCTCCTCTTCGCAGCAAGGACTCACTTGTTGGAACTGTCAGAAGGCGGGTCATCGTTCAACCAATTGTCAGCAACCGCGACCTCGGCATGGTTATCGCTGGGGTAAAGCTGTTGTTAAATTGCGCGATTGTCCCAAATGCTCGGGAAACGCAAACATGAGGCGTTAAGCGGTCTTGTCACGCCCTCATGTACATACACATACTCGACCAGCAATTCCAAAACGCTTATAAACAATATGGCTGTCGTAAATTACATAATTTCAAATCTGGAAGATGATCAAAGTCCTTACCTCAAGTATTCTGTATTTGATAATTTTTTTTGGGTTTGTTAGATTCGGGAGCCATACGCTCCATTATTGATAGAGAGGGATGGGAATACCTCCAGAAATTAGAAATTTATTTAGATCATGGTGATGTTCCACCATGTACCATAACAAATGGGAAAATATGTGCCAGTTTAGGGTCTATTACAATACCTGTTTTAATGTTAGATCGTTTGCGTTTGATTAACTTTTTAGTTGTGCCGGAAATATCTAGTAGCGTTATTCCGGGTATGAACTTTTGGTGTGCTATGGAAATCGTTCCAGATCTAAGAAGAAATGAATGTATTTTTTCTCCGATATCCTCAGTAACTATTTCATCTAAACTGAAATCACAATCAGAATTGACACCTTCGGAACAGGAGCAATTAAATACCTTTCTGCAAAACAATTGAGCCCGAATGCCTGAATCATTGGGATGTACGACATTTGTGGAACACGTGATTGATGTAAACTCCATTCCTATAAAACAACGGTACTATCCAATTTCACCAGTAATTCAGAAACATATTGATTAGGAATTGAATAAAATGGTAGCTCAAGACATTATTGAACCTTCATTGAGCTCATGGTCGTCTCCAATACTAATGATATCCAAGAAAGATAGAGGATATCGATTCTGTGTGGATTTTCGCCGACCAAATAAAGTTACGAAGAAAGATGCGTATCCTATACCTTACGTGTCTCCTATTTTAGATCAATTGCGAGAAGCAAAGTACCATAGTTCACTGGATATAAAATCCGCGTATTGGCAGATTCCAATGAGTGCCACCAGTCGCGAGTATACTGCTTTTACAATACCAGGACGAGAATTGTTTCAATTCAAACGTATGCCCTTTGGTCTGACTAACGCGCCTGCAACCTGGCAGCGTCTCATTGACAGAGTTGTAGGTCCTGATTTTGAACCTTTTGTTTTTGTTTACCTAGCCGATATTATTATTTCCGAAAGTTTAGTTCAACACTTAGAGGTGTTGCAAAAAATATTTGATAGAGTGGGAGCTGCTGATTTAACCTTTAGTCGGGATAAATGTCAATTTTGTCGTCCTGAGTTGCGTTATCTAGGTTATATTGTTGATAAGCAAGGGCTAAGGGTTGATCCAGAAAAAGTTAAAGCTATTCTTAAATACCAGTTCCTGCATGTGTCGCCGATATTGGAAGCTTTCTAGGGATGGCTTCGTGGTATTGTCGTTTTCACCGAGAATCTTTTGCGTAAAAAGCAGACTTGGAATTGGTCTGGAGAGTGTCAAGCGTCATTTCAACGTTTGAAGGAGTGTCTTGTAACTGCATCAATCCTAACGTGTACTGATTTTGAGCGTCCTTTTCTGGTACGGACCGATGCTAGTGGTTTCGGACTTTGTGCAGTATAATGTCAGACATTTGAGGACGAGGAACCTGCCATTTGTTATCTGAGTCGGTCACTCAACAAGCCAGAACGGAATTATAGCACCACGGAGCGGGAATGTCTTGCGGTAGTGTGGGCGTTGGATAAACTTCGTCCTTATTTGGAGGGAGCGCATTTCACGGTCATAACCGACCATCATTCTTTAGTGTGGCTGCATAACTTAAAGGATCCATCTGGTAGGCTGTGAAACTACAACAACATGATTATGAGATAATTCACCGAAAAGGGAAAGAACAAGTTGTTCCTGATTGTTTGTATCGTACAATTGTCCTTGGAGTTGCTATAGAAATCCAGCAACCCAAATTATATGCAAACATTGCAGATAAGTGGAACCAGTCACTCTGGAATCGCGTACAGACAAGTCCACGAAAATATCCCCAATGGCGCTGTGAAAATCAAGTGATATATAAATATGTAACAACAAAAATATCAGAAGTATCCGATGATGCGGATTATTGGAAGCAAGTTATTCCAAAAGACCAACGTCGAGCCATATTACAATTAACGCATGACTCTCCATCATCTGGACATCCTGGTGTAACGAAAACTTACCAAAAACTTCTTCAGAAATATTATTGGCCTAAGATGAAGGCTGATGTAGTGAGCTATGTCAGGAGATGTTTATCATGTATTGAACAGAAGGTTGTCCAAAAAGCTCCTCCTGGATATATGGGTGCCAGACCTAGAGTTTTTCGACTCTTCCAACTCATTAGTACGGATTTAATAGGACCATTACCTAGATCGACACGAGGTTATAGATATATTTTAGTTGTAGCCGATTATTTTAGTAAATTTGTTTTAACCTGGCCGTTGAGGGATGCTACTGCTAAAGCCGTGACGCGTCACATAGAAAACGACATTTTTCTACTTTTTGTTGTGCCGCAATACGTTATATGCGATAATGGAGTGCTATATAAAAGCAAAGACTTTCGTACCCTTTGCGAAAAATACAAAGTAACCATATTGTTTAATGCGTTGTACCATCCACAGAATACCCCGACTGAACGCGTCAACCGTGTTATCAAGACTATGCTATCTTCATATGTTAAAGGAAACCATCGACAATGGGATTTTTACTTACCACACGTCAGCTGTGCTAGTCGTACCCTAATGCACGAAGTTACCGGTTTCACTCCTTATTTTATTAATTTTGGTCCAGAACATGTCCTCTCAGGTGGAAATCACGGTTGCGATGCTATATCCATGGAAGGGAATGTTGAGTACGATCGCGAAAACACCGAATTACGAGCCACTGGTTTCCATAAAATATATGGTGAAGTTAGGAAGAGACTTGATCATGCGTACCGACAGAGCCGGAATGTATATAACCTTCGTAGGAGACCTATTAAGTACGATATAGGACAATTTGTTTGGCGACGTAATTTTGCGTTGTCTAACGCTGCAGATAATTTTGCAAGCAAGCTCGCACCTAAATATATAGGACCTTTTGTTGTTCGAAAGAAACTCTCAAACACTACTTGTGAGCTTGGTGATCAGAATGGTAAAGATAGAGGTGTATGGCACTTGAAGGATCTTAAGGCTGGGAAAGGCGTGGAGCGTATCAACGATGATATGGGATAAAAAGGTTTATTGTTCTTTTTATACTGATGAGGTAAAATTGAGAAATTACGCACAACGCAACACTACCCTCCGCGATAGAAAATAAGAGGTAATTTCCTTAATGCCTTTACGGATAACTCGACTTGAGTAAAATGGAAAATAAACACTCCTTTACCGTAACTCAAACTCTTATTGTTATTATTATTAAATACCTCCTTTTTTTAAAACCAAGCGACCCCTTATCAAAAATCCCTCATTTTCCAAAAATCAGAATTCCTCTGATTAACAACAAAAGAAAGCGAAAAGAGAGAGAAAATAGCATAGATGAAAGGGAACGAATATATGGAAGTTTACCCAGTTGTAATGATATTTATATTAAATGTGAATGTAATAAAATATCCAAATATGTCATTAATTATTAACTTATGTAAGCCGTACTTAGTCACGTGGTTGTTGAAGTTTAACAGTGAGGTTACAATTAGTTAAAATTGCTGAAAACAATCCACCAATTTAACCATTAATCCAAGTTTGAGTAAACTTTAAAGAAAACTATAAGAAAGCGAAAGATGTAGAAAAGATTAGAATTAAGAGATAGACAAGACGAGAAAAACGAAAGGTTCAAATTTTTACGTTACAATATACATATATATACCCATTACATTATACATATACATATACATACACATACACATACGCACATGCACATGCACATGCACATGCACATGCACATGCACATGCACATGCACATGCACATGCACATGCACATGCACATGCACATGCACATGCACATGCACATGCACATGCACATGCACATGCACATGCACATGCACATGCACATGCACATGCACATGCACATGCACATGCACATGCACATGCACATGCACATGCACATGCACATGCACATGCACATGCACATGCACATGCACATGCACATGCACATGCACATGCACATGCACATGCACATGCACATGCACATGCACATGCACATGCACATGCACATGCACATGCACATGCACATGCACATGCACATGCACATGCACATGCACATGCACATGCACATGCACATGCACATGCACATGCACATGCACATGCACATGCACATGCACATGCACATGCACATGCACATGCACATGCACATGCACATGCACATGCACATGCACATGCACATGCACATGCACATGCACATGCACATGCACATGCACATGCACATGCACATGCACATGCACATGCACATGCACATGCACATACACATACACATACACATACACATACACATACACATACACATACACATACACATACGGGGAACGCTTGCATCGGTTGAAAATGCAAATCAAAAAAATTCAAATACGATAAAATTCATCACTAGAATGTCATATCACTTGAAATTGAAATTCGTTGAAAGCGCATACGCAAGAATATTCAAACTCAGAAAAATGCATCACCAGAAAATGTTTCACAGATATTAACGTATGTTATATGAGCGACATGTCGAATGCATACATGTGCTCACAATGCGACACAAACTCACGCACGGATTCTATGTGAATAACTATGCCTTTGCACTAAATGTGCCGAAATAGATGTCCGGTTTGCCGAAATGATTTTATAAATTATAAATTATTTGAGCCTACGATGTTTACAAAAATTAGAAAACTAATAAAGATATGATATGAACCGAACTTTCTTATACGCATATGGGCTAAACCACATCGTAGTTTCATTATTTTTCTAATTTATAATATCTGGTATAACCTTTAGATCGCTTTTACAATAAATACATTTCTTAGAATAAATATTAAATGTCAAACTTCAAATTATTTAAGTCTATTCTGTTAAACAATTGACAGGCGCAGATGATACGATTTATGTAAAATATTTATATAATAAGCAGAAATTTATTTTGAAACCAGTACTTTTTTTGGGAAAATATTCAAACAAAAGTTGTGCTAAATATAAATACCTTGAATTTTTGTTCATGCAATTTTTCTATAACTGTAACAATTTTTGAGTAATTGCAGAAACTGCAAAAAATTACTAGAGTTAACAGGCACTTCCGCCTTGGATATTTTTTTTCAAAAATAGGAGGTGCACAGGCATATGCCTCAGGCATATGCAAATCTTAAGTTTAAAGTTAAATCAATTAATCAAGCAATTACAAACAAATGTAAAATGCATACTATTTTTGACGGTTCAGACATGTACTATTTTAATTTCTTATACTCAGTATAAGTAAGTATTGTAATAATGAAAAATTTAGATCACGAGATTCTAACGGAAATATACGTTTTGACCTCCCCTGAATCGATTCCGACTATTTTTGGAATGACTTCGTCTGTGTGGGTGTGTGTGCGTGTGGGTGTGTGTGTGTGTCTGTGTGTGTCTGTGTGTGTGTATGTGTGTGTGTATGGTCTCTACAGCCTAAACGGTTGAAGTTAAAATTATGAAACTTTAAACTTAAGATTTGCGTATGACTAGGGTGTGCACTTCTTATTATTGAAAAAAATATTCAAAGCTGAAGTACCTGTTTACTCTAGTCATTTTGGGCACTTTCTGCAATTACTCAAAAATGGTTACAGTTACAGAAAAATTGTATGAAAAAAATGAAAGCTATTTATATTTCGCACAACTTTTGTTTGAAAATTGTTTACCAAAATGAGTACTGGTTTCAAAATAATGGCTATTTAAATGTCTTATTATATTTATTTATACATAAATCGTATCATTATTGTTTAACAAAATTGACTTAAATAATTTGAAGTTTGACATTTTATATTTATTCTAAGAAATATATTTAGTGTAAAAGCGATCTAAAGGTTATACCAGATATTATAAATTAGAAAAATAATGAAACTACGATGTGGTTTAACCTAAATGCGTATAAGAAAGTTCGGTGCATGACACTGCAGAAGTTTTAAATATAATTTTAATGGTGGTAGTTTTGTTCCTACACCATTGTTACAAGCAGGCTTTGGTTTTCTCATTTTTATTTTTCTCATGTAATAAACATTTAAAGAGCTCGTGATCTTTGCCCAAAATAATTTCGAGTGCTTGGGATAAATAAAATATCTGCAGTGTCTTGCACCTTACTTTATTTGCGCTTAGTTTAAAACATATCGCATTTTTATTATTTTTCTAATTAATAATATTAAACTAACCTTTGGTACCCTTTTTCACTAAATATATTCCTTAGAATAAATATTAAATGTCAACCACCAAATATTTAAGTTTTATTTCCTCTTCTGTGAAACAATTCACAGGCACAGTTAGTCCGATTTATGCGAAAATAATTGTAATATGAACCAATTTAAATAGCCACTTTCTGATTTTTGTACTTTATTTGAAAAATGTTTCAAATAAATGTTGTTTAATATGGTAATATCTGTAATTTTAGTTTAGTAGTCTGTGACTATACGGTATTTTGACTAATGTACGGCAGTTAAATATTCTAATTAATTACTACATAATTGTTGGTTCGATTTTAACATACAGTGAGTGCAATAAGTATTCGTACAAATAAAGTTTTCGAAAGAAAGCTACTTTTTCAAGAAAATAATTGAAAGTAAGTAAAAAATAAAAATATGTACAGTTTTATGGATCCCAACATGTAATATTTATAAATGTTCTACGAGAAAATGTGTATCATGGTCGATCTGCTCGGTGAAACCATTGAGATTACGAAGTTAACTGAAAAAAGCGATTGACGTTTGCTAAAGGCTTCATAATATGATGATCGAGCTCTAGAATACAGTTATATATCCTGATGACTCAAAATACAATAATTTTGGTTTGGATGGTAGGGTAACTTATGGAGAAAGACAAACAGAATTTGGCAAAATAAGACAGTAAAACACAGTGGCGGAGCAGATCTGTACTTGTCTGGGGATGTATGAGTGTTGTTGGTGTTAGAAAACTACACTTTATTTATGGAATTATGGATCATAAAGTCTATATCAACATCTTTAAAGAATATTTCATTCTTCCGAAAATGGAAAACAAGGAAAATTTCATATTCATGCAACACAATGATTCAAAACATAGCACCTGGAACTCAAGTTAGTGGATCCCTTTTAATACACCAAGCTATCTGAAAACTCATTTACAATCACCTTACAATAATGCAAAAGAGCATTTATGGGCTTAAGCTAAAGAAGGAATAAGAAAATGACAGATTTATAATAAAAACTATTTGAAAATTGAGTACCGAGAAGAATGGAATAGAATTTCAACATTTGCTACGGCATATTTGATAAATTTAATGCCAAGAAGACTCCAAACTATTATATTTTAAAGGTCAAGTGTTTTAAACACATGTTTGTCACACAAACTAAATGTCAAATAAGAATAATCACCAGAAAACGTGCAGCCCTTAAAATTGTCCGGCAAGTGTTAACTACCAAGTGGCCCAAGTGGTTATAAAAAATACATATAACAAATATTTCAACCTTGGGGGCGGTCATTATCCAAATTCTATGATTCTGACTTCAGTACCATTGATGGTTCAGTCAGATCTGATATCTGGTCTATACAAGAACGTCATTATCTGCTACATATATATATTTTTTAAATTATTGTCAGATTTGATATCTGGTCTATACTAGAACGTCTTTATCTGCAGCTAATATTATTGTTTTAATTATTTTTCTTTTCAGTTATTAGTGTTATTATTTTTTAATATTTATTTTTTTATTAATTATAAGTTTTCAGTTATTATTATTTTATTTTTATTACTTTCCATTTTTTGACTAATATATTTGTGAAAAATGGAACACGAGGGTTATAAATATAGAAATGGTGGGAGGACAGGGGCTACCTATATATTAATTCAAATATACTATCTATAATAATAATAATAATAATAATGATGAGTCTATTATCTATATACAAAGATAATGTGAATAGTATAAATTTTAAATATAATTAAAAATGTTTGAAAAGTGATTATATTACTTGATTGCAATTTAGTTGGATAGAGTTATGAATATGTTTTATATAGAGTGAAATATATATTTTTTTAAAAATTATTTTTTAAACTCAGTCATTCTCTGAATTAATAATTTAATGGTTATTTTATTCCCCATATGATAGGGCGCCTATGAAAAACATTTATTATTGAAACACTTATTTTGTAGAACATTTGTTCCCTAGTTATAATAGCTGTAGATTTTAGTATTTCATTATAACAAGTAATTTTAAAACTTTAGGAACTTATATTATGATAAAGAAGTTCTTCAAACCTGCCTGCAATTTAGAAATTTATAGGCCTTGATTGCTATGACATTATCATTTTTAATATAGGTAATATTAATATTGTATATCAATCAAATATATTTTTATTTATATGTAATAATTGAACCAACCAATAAAGTAGTTATCAACCTGAATTTCAACTGCCATGTATCAGTCAAAATACCGTATATGACAAAAATCACATCATTTAATTCTGCTATTATTTCAGTCCTTTCTAATTATCTCATATTTTAAGTTTTTTTATTGCTGAATCTATATTGATTTTAATGTTAATGCTAGTAGAAAATACCATAACCTTAAATTATGATTTTAACCATAATAAAATATATCATATTTAAGATATAATATTAACATAATTACATTTTTCAATAATTTTGGTCATACATAAATATTTATGCAATTTTTTTTTTTTTGAATCAATATTGTTTTAAATGATAGTTAGAACAAACTTTTATTTCAAATATTAATAATGAGTTAAAAACAAATATTTAAAAAGTAGGGCAATTTTCAAAGACGACAATTTTTTTGCTTCAATATTCATAGTTATTAAAATCAATCTTGCTATATAATAATAAAAACAATATTTATAAAATCAATCTTAAAATAAGTAATTTATTGTTAATATATCGATTAGTTTGATAATTGTTCTGAAAATACGCAATTATAAGTTATCTAAAACCTGAATAATACATTTCTGTGACTGATAAATGACAAAATTCGATATCACATTTTGGTAACAATTTTGTTTAAATATGGCTATTAATTATGTTGCCAGTAAAATAATCTTTTATTTAAGGTATTTTTATTGTGAAGACAAGACAACACGGTTCTGTAAAGGAACAGCAAAAATAGATGGGAATGGCACAATAACCGTAATACGTGCCCACAACCACATCGTTGTAGTAAATAATTTGTCGAATTTTAAAACAAGATTGTTACAAAGAGCTATTGCTGAGAATGTGAATCTACGCATAATATATGATGAAGAATCTGTTCGGTATTATGTCAGATACATTTTTATTGAACTTATCAATTCTTTCATATTTTGTTTAGCGATCCAGAAAGCGCGATGATTTACGCTTGGCCATCTGCTATGAGCGCTATGCGCTCCGCGAGGCGCCGGAATAATCCAGCAATGCCCAATGATTTACCATCATTAGTAGAGATATTGCGTAATGACGTCTGGGCTGACAGGTTCATGTGCATTTTGAAATATACCACTGATGGGCAAGAGATAGAAGTGCGTGAACCTTTCTTCAGAAATATTATCCACCATGGTGAAGACGTGTCCGTGTTGTTTACAATGCAATACTTGCTCGATACCGTAGTGGGTGGTATTAATGAAATCCACATAGATGGCACGTTTAAAGTGCTACCAATCTCTCCAGCCATCCATCAACTGCTTACCATACATTGTGTGGTACAGAATAAGGTATATAAATAAAATTTTATGAGATCTTTAATAATTTCTCTGCTACAATTAACAATATACATTAAATTTATGTACTAAAAGAATTTAACTCAGCTCAGCAGTTTTTATGTAAAAGAGCATTGAAACAATGAATATATTTCACAACGCTCCAACATTTTATTTAGCCCGGGATTGGTCGCGCTGGTTTAAAAAATAAAACATTCCTTGTATGAGTGGGGTTGTCAGGGATGTACTTAATATTTTTTTAAATTATCTTTTACATATATTTTCAAAATAACATTTTGTTTTGCTAATGTATAATACTGCTATTTAATAATATTATTATTTATGTGTTTTTTTTTTATTTTAGTCTTTAATTATACTATTATTTTTCAAAATAATATTAAAGGTAAGTTTCTATTACTACCTAAGTGGTTCTGCTTTAGGATCCTTTACCCTGTTCTTATAATTTGTAAAGAGCGGTGTGATACATTAGCAAAACAAAATGTTATTTTGAGAATATGCGTAAGATGTAATTTTATTATAATTCTAAATACATCCCTGACAACCCCAACCGCATAGGGCCACCGTTACTTTTATGATACTCGTGATTACTTTCGTCATTACTGTCAGAGCTTTTGGTGTTATAAAATAAATAATGTTTATTTTTAATATATAATTATTTAGACGATTCCCATTGCATATTGCCTGATGACAAATAGACGCACAAATTCATATTTGGCTGTATTCGAACAGTTTAAACTTCTGACGCCAACATTAGAACCAGACATAATTATGACAGACTATGAGCAGGCCATGAGACAAGCATTAGTTGTTTGCTATCCAAATGCGAGAATTGTAGGTTGCTTTTTTCACTATGCCACGGTAAGAGTAGTTTCATAAAATATTAAACACATAATATATTAAGGGTTTTCCGCCACCTCATTTTATGGGATTAGGGGAGATGATATGTATGTTATATTCAAATATTTCATATGTACATAAATAAATTAATTGGGTACTGTAGAGTATATTTACGTTTAATATGATTGGTGGTCATCATTTAATATTTAATTTATCCACCCAAAATGTACAGGCTGTATGGAAGAAAGCTGCTCGCACCGGACACTTGCAAAACATAAGAAATGATCTTGTGTCAAAAAAATGCATAAAAATGCTTATGGCCTTGCCGTTGTTGCCGGCAGCAAATATTGAAGATGGGCTGATATCAGTAGAAACTTGACGCTGACTACGAATATTGGATTCGAAAATATATTTCAATATATGCGAAGGTATTTTAATGATCGAAATTCCGTCAACGGTTACCGATACTACATGAATATCTCTTTTAATCAGATACTGGCTGCGATTGGTGGGGCCAGAGCGATTAAGTGTATATGGATGTCCACGAAGAAGCAACAACAATGCAGAGTCATTCAATAAACAATTATTGTTGAAAATGGGCCTGCATCCAAATATATTCCAATTTATTGGTATAATTTATTTTGTAAATAATTTATTATTCCTTCTTGCTTGATTACAAATTTTACAGCAGTCACACATTTTTAATGTCTGAATTGCTATACCCCATATTAACCATCATACAACAAACATACACAAGTGCACATTGTAGACGCAAAGACTTGCATCCATTTTGCTGATTTTATTTAAATATATTATATTTCTCAGTGCCTACAGTTTGTAGCTATCTTGTTCACCGATATTTTTATATCTGGCAATGGCGCTCAAGTAAGAGTATCTTTATTTCAGACATACTGATAAACATTAACCTTCACGCATTCATGGATTTGAAAAAAATACAGAATGGCGTAAGAATCTCTCGCCCAATAGGTGGACGATATTTAATGAATGATGTCCGCATAAGGGATGCGCAATTAAGATTGCAAAATAACGATTTAACAAATTTTCATTTTTTGGAAATAGGACATGCGGTCGATACTGTGGAAGAGGGGTTGAATCAAGTATTGATTTTTAACTAGCTTATATAAATGCTATTTTTACGAGATGTCTCTTTATAGCTACATTTACATTTGGGCGATGCAATTGATGATCCTGATGATATTGAAGAATTACCTGAGGCAAGTTAAATTTAAAATTACTATAAATTTACTGATGAGCAAAGATTGATAGTTCAATCTCATATCTGGGCAAAAATGATATAAAAATTATTTCTGTTAGATTCCTGCAAATATCGAAAATGAAGACTAATAACAATACATTTATGAATTAAACCAACTGTAAAATTTTTGTTAGGAAATTGAGAACCAGCGTGATGACAACATTCTCGCGGAACTATCACAAAATTGTGATGACAGCATTATTGCAGCTGGCCCACAGTGTGATGAGCGTGATGGCAACATTTTCTCGGAACCATCACAAAGTTGTTATGGCAGCATTGTCGAAGAAAAACAAATCTTGGCTCGAAGTAGCAAACGAAGAGGACCAGGCCGACCAAAATTGATGAAAGCCGGTTCAAGGGGAAGACCTAGGAAGCAATACCATGTTGTCTCAGATTCAGCTGAGAAGATCGACAAACAGGAACAGGTACTTCTTTCAGAGGTTCCCATGAACTAAGCTTTGAATGGACCCGACGCGAATGAATGGCGTAAGGCGATCATCGCTGAAATGAGATCAATTTTTGAGTACGAAACCTGGATAATTGTTGACCGACCGGAGAAGCAGAAAGTTGTCGGTAGCCGAATGGTGCTGAGGAATAAATTTGGTTTCGACGGTTTGCTCGAGAAGAGAAAAGCGCGATTACTAGCACATGGGTTTAGCCAACAACCTGGCATACATTTCACAGAGTCGTTCGCACCAGTGGCTCGAAGAAGCACGATTCGTTTCATGGCGTCGCTTGCTGCTCGACATGGGATGAAGATTCATCAATTGGACGGGAAAACCGCGCATTTGAATGATTTCCTCAAGGAAGAGGTTTATGTGGAACCACCTAAAATTCTTCGAAACATTCTGCGGGATATCATAGATTCCGATAACAAGAGTCAAGATGGAGCTAGAGCAAGAAAAATGCTTCGAGATCTTGGAAAAGAGGATCGGGTATGTTTGTTGAAAAGGTCGCTTTACGGGCTACGTCAAGCCGGTAGGAGCTGGTACAGCAAATTAGACGAAACCATGAAGATTTTAGGTGCAACTCCTTAGGAATCCGATCCGTGTTTATTCTACATTGGCAAAGGTGAAGATATCACTTTAATCACTACCTATGTTGACGACATTCTGATTGCAATAAGAAGGTAACTAACTTTATTAATGGACTTGCTAATAATTTTGATATCAAGGATCTAGGACTCGTAAAATACTGTTTTGGAATAAAGTTCGAACAGTCGAATGGACTTGTTACGCTAAACCAGCGAGGTTACGTACGTGATTTACTCTCGCGATTTGGAATTGCGGATTGCAAGCCCATCTCTACTCCAGTGGATCCAGGTTTTAAATTGACAAAGAATGTCACGCAAACTCCGGACGATTTGAAGCTTCCATACCGTGAACTCGTCGGAGCTCTGACTTATCGGGATTCGACCACTCGACCAGATATTTCGTTTGCGGCGAGTTATCTGGGGCAATTTGACAATTGCTTCGGTGCCGTGCATTGGCAGGCCGCTAAGCGTGTCTTGCGATACTTGAAAGGGTCAATAGACGTAGGACTGACGTACGGCGCCGATCCCGAATCATTCGTAGGATATGTTGACGCCGACTGCGGGAACTGCTCTGAGGACAGGAGGTCATATACAGGTTACTTGTTCATGATAAACGGCGGACCTATATCCTGGGACTCTCGGAAGCAGAGAACCGTTGCCCTGTCAACACTTGAAGCTGAATACATGGCTTTATCGGAAGGTGCCAAAGAGGCCATATTTTTAAGAAGATTTCTAGCTGAACTAGGGTTCGGCGATTCATATAACTTGACGGTTTATGGCGATAATCGGGGATCTTTAATTTTGGCAGAAAATCCAACCTATCATTTCAGAAGTAAACATATTGACATCCGTCACCACTTTGTACGAGATGTACTCAAACAGAAAGAGCTACGTTTACTTCATGTTTCTAGCGAGAATCAAGCCGCCGATTTTTTGACTAAAGGTCAAGCATCAACGTTGTATTGAATTAACCGGACTGGGCGACAATCGACTCGAGGGGAAGTGTTAGATCAAATATACATATATTGTTTCGCGTACGATTGTAACGACGACTATGTTTCCGTTTCTTTAGATATTCGATTGTTTTTCCAGCGTATCTATGCAGTTGTTATAATATAAAATAATAAACCTGTCACTTCAGAATTTATGTAAATGTATTTTTAATTTTTTTTTTTATAATTGCAATTGTACAACTGGCCATATTGGTCAACCAGTAATTCTGATGTATTACATAAATATAGCATGCGTGAAGGCAGTTCCCATCGAAACTCCTTCTTTTAACTTCTTTGTTATTTTCTTAGGATCCTAGTTCAAATGGTTTGGTTCGCTTCAGTCGCCTTTTTTCGTTTTCGTTATTTAGTATATCGAGTGCTAGGTTTTTGGAGTGTCTGTAGAGCCTGTCTTCATATTTTCTTGCGAATATTTTTATTTGTTCCTTTACTGTCTTGATTTTAAAATCTTGGTGAAGGGTTTCGTTGGAGACGTACCAAGGGGCGTTGGCAATAATCCGAAGGCATTTGTTTTGTGCTCGCTGTATTATGTTTATGTTGGATGGTTTAGCGCACCCCCACAGTTGGATACCGTATGTCCAGATCGGGATGATGGTCGCTTTGTAGATAAGCAGTTTATTTTTTAGGCTAAGTTTTGATTTTCTGCCAATTAGCCAGTAGAGTTTCTTTATTTTTAGGTCTATTTGTTGTCTTTTTGCAGTGATATGTTTTCTCCAAAGGAGTCTTGTTTCTAGGTGCATTCCTAAGTACTTTACGTGGTCTTTTCTTCGCAATATTTGGTTATTGATGTTTATTGCTGGACAATGAACTTGTTTGTTGGTGAAAATCATATGGATGGACTTGCTTTCATTGATTTTTATTTTCCACTTTTTAGTCCATTCTTGAATATCATTAATTGCTTCTTGTAGGTTCTCTGTGGCTTTAATTGGGTCAGAGTTAGAGGAAAGCACTGCTGTGTCATCTGCATATGTAGCAATTGTTACGCTTCTATGACAGGGTAGGTCGGCTGTGTATATTTGGTATAGCACTGGGCCTAGTACGCTGCCTTGGGGTACGCCTGCTAGTATAGGATATTTTTGGGATAGGGTGTTATCGTAATCTACCCGGTATGTTCTGTCTGTTAGGTAGGATTTCATTATTAGGTAGAAGTTATGTGGTAGATTTTGTTTGATTTTGTGCAAAAGTCCGCGATGCCAGACTCTATCGAACGCCTAACTGATGTCTAGGAAAGCCGCTGAGCATACCTTTTTTTCTTCCAGATCTTCTTCGATCTCTTTGACGATTCTGTGGACTTGTTCTATTGTGGAGTGTTGTTCCCTGAAGCCGAATTGGTGATCGGGAATTAAGCAGTCTTCTTCTATGATCCGTTTCATTCTCTTCAGAATTATTTTTTCCAGTAGCTTGGACACAGTAGGTAGCAACGATATTGGCCTGTATGATGAGGATTCGTGCGCTGGTTTGCCTGGTTTTAAGATTAGGATTATTTGAGAAGCCTTCCACTTTTTTGGGAAATACTGCAATCTTAGTGTTGCGTTGAATATTTGAGTTATGGCAACGATCCCTTTCTTTGGGAGATTTTTTAGCATCATAGCAGTTATTAAGTCATTCCCTGGAGCTTTTTTATTGTTTAGGAATTGGATCTCTTTGTTTACTTCAGCTGGGGTACACAGATTTATTGGAGGGGAGAGTTGTAGTGGTGTTTCCAGATAGTTTAATATTTCATTGTCGTCAATTTGGTTCGTCTTGTGCGGCTGGAAGACTTCGTACAAGTGTTCGGCAAATGTTTTTGCCTTTTCCATATCGGATCTTGCCCAAGTGTTGTCTTTTTTCCGTATCGGCGGAATGTGTTGTTTTGGTCTTTTAAGCTTCCTTGTGGCTCTCCACAGTGAGTAGTCATTAGCAGGAGTAGGTGATAAGTTGCTTATGTATTCTTCAAATGTGTCGTTTTTGATGTTTGCTATTAACTGTTTTAGTTTCGTGCAGTGGTTGTTGAGGATGGTTTTGTTTTGTGGATGTCTGCTTTGTTGCCATATTCTTCTAGCCCTTCTTTTTTCGCAGATGAGATCGCGAATATGTTTTGGATAGTTAGGAATATCTACTTTGTTGTCGTGGTTCGTTGGGGTAGATATTTTTGCAGCTTCTTGTATGGCATTTGTTAGTTAGTACGGCTTTTTCTATATCGGTATCAGTTTTAAGAGGACAATGTAGGTTAATTACGTCGCTTAGCTTTTTTTTTTGTATGTTTTCCAGTTGGTGAATTTATTGCTTAGAGAGGGTCTTGCTTGCTTCTGGATGATGTTTGTGCTAATAGTGAGTAGGACTAATGAGTGGTCTGATTAGAGGTCGACTTGTTCTTCAGCTAGTTAGAAGAAATACCTTTCGTAATGAAGAAGTCTAGCAGATCGGGAGTTTTGCTAGTATCTGTTGGCCAGTAGTTAGGTGTTCCAGTGCTTAGGGGGACAAAATTATTTGTATCAATTACAGCTTTTAGTTCCCTACCTTTTGGATTAATTAGTCTGGATCCCCAATGGGTGTGTTTCGCATTGAAGTCTCCGCCTGCTATGAATTTTCTTCCTGGTTCTTTGAAGTACTCTTCGAATAGGTTTCGTTTGATTGCGTGCCTGGATGGGCAATAGACAGCTGCGATTGTGATTGCCCCGTGAGAACTTTTGATTTCGATATTCGTAGCTTGAAGGTAGTCTCTGTCGTAGCTTTCTATTTCGTGATGGTTTATTTTTTCTTTAATCAGGGTGGTTTGTGAAGTAGGTTTTATACTTATTGATATTAAAGTAGTTATTAACAGTGAAATGGGTTTCGGATATTAGGAGGATATCTATTCTTTGTTGTTTGAGGAATATTTCAACTTCTTGTCGATGTTGGGAAATCCCATTGGCATTCCATAGTGCTATTCGTAGTGTATTATCCATTCCTGGTGATGTGATTTATTAGCGTGGATAACATGTTGATGATGTTGCTATTTTGGTTTATTAGTTGATTGAACATTGTTTCGAATTTATTTAAGAGTTGTTGAAGCAGGGGGTTACTGTTTTGATTGTTTATTTGTGTTTTGGTAGCGTTTGCATAAGTATTAGGATTGTTGTTGTCATGAGTTTGGGTATTGGCATTTTCTTTTTGTTGTGTTGTGATATTTTTCGAGGAATGGATGTTTGAATTAAGGTAGAATTTATTTTGGTGTTCTTGTCAGTTTTGTTGAATTTTGCGATATACAGGGCACCCTTTGTAGTTTGCTGGGTGCGGCCCTTCGCATAGGGTGCATATTGGGTCAGTTTCCTTGTTTTTGGGACATTGGTTTGTAGGGTGATGTTCTGGACATTTTACACAGCGATGAGGTTTAGTACAATATGTCTTAGTATGCCCATATTCTTGACATCTTTGACATTGCGGAATATCTTTTTTCTTTCTTGGTGCCTCGATTTCTATCTTAGTTCCTAGTAGATTGGTTAGTTTGTAAATGTCTTTTTTATTTTCGGTAGGCTCCTGGTCTATGAAATGCATTGGCAATGGTAGTTTTGTATGCCAGCTTTTTATATTCGAAATGTTTCTGATAATGAAACCTTTTTCTGTTAGGGCTTCCTTTATTTCGTCTATGGGAATTGTCGGGTGCAGGTTTTTTATTACAACTCTGTATGCGCGTTCCTCTTTTGGTTGATAAGTGTGAAACGTCACTTTATTTTGTCTTAGCATATGAATTAATTTTCGGTAGGCTGTCGGTGTTTTTGTGTTGACTTTGACTTCGTCATTTGCTAAAGTTTTGCAAATGAATTCATTTGTGCTGAGCGACGTTTGGAGGCAAGCTAGCATGTTTGAATAGTTTGTCACATTATTTATGAAAACAGGGGGTGGTTTATGTTCTGTAGTCTGCTCAGCACAAGGTTGAGTGCGCGCGCACTTTGCCTCGTGTTGTTTTCACTAATTTATGTTTGGTTATTTGGCTTTTATTTTGCTTTTAGTCACTAAATCACTTTAGTTTAATGCTTGTTTGTGAAACTTTTCACTTGTGAATAGTTATCTATTGTTATTACTAATTATATGTTTGAATAAACTTATATATTTGCTTGTTTTAATATCGCTTGTTAGGCTTGACCATATATGCGCAATGCGTATTCAAATTATTTAAGTCTGTATTTATAATTATCAAGAAGAATATACTATTTGTTATTTATTCGTATCCTTTCAATTACTCGTTTGTCTTTCCGACGTCTGCTCCAATACTAAATATTAACGATATAAATTATACAAATTGATAATATGTATGTCAATAGGAATGCAGACTTGTTCAGACAGTCACTTATTGCATAGTTACGCCAACATTCAATGTGTCTATTGCATTTCTTTATACACATTTTAAAAAAGAATTAATATGTTGAACAATTTGCGACCTCCTAATTTCTAAATCTAGGTAAAAGACAATTAGATTATGGAACACAGAAATTATAATTATTAGGTACTTTCATATATATTTCCTGGAAAGTTGTTTCTTTTGGCATTCCACTTTAATTTATTAACTTTGGAAATACAGATTGCATTTTAACAAAAAATCATTTTAATTAATTTTGATTATAATAAAAATAAAACAACTTTTATTTAATTAAAAAAATTAAAATGACATTTAAAACTTAAAATGAGCCAAAAGAACATTTAAATTTTAAATAATACAAGGATAAGGAGGCGCACCTTAATACCAGCGTCACACCGGCACACAAAGGTCTTGCTACATTACTCTAAACTATAATAATTCTGTAAAATAATATGAAAATTACTTTTGAAACAATAAAAATCTAAGTTTTATGTATTTTGGGTGTTGTTTAAATGTTTTATTAGTGGTATCATTGAGCATATTTGTGAGAATAAAATACTGAAGTTTATTCTGTTAATTTTCTTATAAAGTTGATTGTTGTTTTGCAAAAAAAAAAATACATTTTATATATCTACGAACTTTCGGCTTTCATATATGATAAAATATTATTTTCGTAATCTATGCACATGAAGATATCGGTGTTCTTGGATAATTTTACTGTATTGTATGAAATTCAAACCGTAATTGTCGGCATTTTAATTTCAACGGGTTCCACTAATATATTCTACACATGATTCACACACAAACTGACATCTAGGCGGTTTATCACTTGATCGGTCAAAACCCCCATCTTTGTTATCAGCCATTATTAACCGTAAGGGAGTTGGATTTATAGCCTTTGATTGTTTCTGGCTTTAAAACTTTCTTCAGTTCCAATCTCCTCGAAATATTAACTCTAGGCTTCTCTTGCGTCTTCCTTGATTTGACTACAGAACAATCTTCTTCATCCATAATATCTTCTGTCCTGTCATTTTTACCACAGTTTTTAATTCCGTTTGGCTGCGTACTTTCTTGTATCGGTTTTTTCACTGGTTCTAGATTTTGTATAACTGGCTTTTTGATGTGATAAACTTTTATCTTTATGAATGAGTTGTAACATTTTCTTAATTCTTGACCATTTCTGTTTATCCAGACCACATCCAAATCTAGAGATACTTGTCGGGTCTACTAAAAAAGCATAGCACGCACACGCTACTAAGGGCTACGAAGCATGGTTGACCATAGTAACGTCAACAAATTAATACACTCCTCAAAACCAGCTAGGACCATGTTTAGCGTTGTATTAGCATTCAAAAATGGCGAATGCTATACGCGATATTCGCGAATTGCGTGAAGACTTGGCAATTATTAGGCCAAAAATCGTATATTTATATATAGAAACCGAAGAAACCCATTTGATTTATTGTCAGAAAAAGAATTTCGTCGCAGATATCGTTTACAAGCAAATAGAGCAACTATTTCATCTACACTACAGGTGTTAACTACTTTGGGATATTTTGCAAAATGTTTAAAGTTTTTATGTGAAATTCAAAATTAGCGGCATAAATTATAGGTGTGCGCGTCTCCACATTTAACTAAGACTGTGCAGTGCAATGAAAAGAATGAAGTGTGCAGTCTGTCTATGGCTGCTATGCTTTTCTGCTTCGTACTTTATCATTAATACAATCTATAAATATATTTTGTAATCGATCTAAAAATTATTTTGCTGTATCATTAAATTATTTAGATGTTAAGCCGATCTAATACTAACTTCCGAAACATAACCTCAATGGTGAATTTATCAGTAATAATAATTATTTTTGTAGCCGTTTTGGATAGTTTGCACAATATTCGCATTGCCAGGAATCAAAGTGATATTGGTACGTCTATTTGTAATTACTTTGCATTGCGGTTATAAATGTAACAGTAAGAGAACGTGCACGCGTTTGGCTCCCTCTTAACTATATGCGTGTAGCGATGTTTCTTCTATACTCACCTGGTGGTTGGTTTTAGGTGGAATCTTCTAATACACTTAGATAAGTCCAGACTAGGATTAGCTCGTGAAAGAATTAAATTGGTACAAATAATCAATAAGAATTTAATTCAAACAATAAAAATATAACAAATTTTACAACAAAAATGGATTTACAAAAGATACTGAATAAAAGCTTACGTTACTTACTGACAAAAAACTACTCGCTAATCGCAATCTGAACTGAGACCCTGATGTCAAGCAACATCGCGGTTTTATACTCAATTTTGACCTAAATTCAAACGGCCGATATTGCAAACAAATCACGACCTAGCAACATTTCGTTAAATGCGGAATGTACCATTTTTTTTGCAACTGTTGCTAGATATGACGTAGCTAGTTGCATTTGCTAATCGTGAATTACCTAGCTCAGCAAAACTGAACTAGGTACGCAACTAGCTTGATTTGTTACATTAATAATATAATTTTTTAATTCGTAGATTCCGATTTTGAAATCTCTGATGACGACGATGATGTGAACGCAGTTTATTGCAAATTATTTTCAACGTCCAGCTTAACATAAACCTTTATATAAAATATTGGAAAGTAGTTAGCACTTTTAGCATAGGTGATATACTAGTTCTATTTGTTCGCATTGGTTGGAAAACATCATTTTCCTTGGTTTGTACATATAGAAATATACATGTTTTTGGTCTACTAAACTTGTAATTAATTAAATTTTCAATGTAACCGTTAAATAAAAGGACATATTTAATAAAAGACCAATTTATTTTATTTTTTAACAAATCAATTTCTAAATAAAATTTTCTTTTTTCAACTCGACGATTTCTAACTTCAATTTTTCTATTTTCCTTCTTCGCCGTATCATTTCTTATCTTGATTTCATTCGTCTCCATTGCTCTTTTATTCTTACAACTGTTCTCACATATTCATTGCACCAAAAATATTGCCTATCTCGGCCCATGCACTCTTCTTTGATTTTAACACATTCACAGCATTAATTTTACATGCAATCGCTTCCCGATGAGCTCGCACACATTCCAACAATAACAAATTTTCCTCTTTTACCCATTTATCTGTCCTCTCTCTGCTTGGTCCACTCATTACATCAATCATTGAAAATATTTTAAATTGAAAACAGAAAATGTATTTCTTCAAACTATAGAATTATGTTAAACTAGTAGTTAGCGAAGAAAAATAGTTAAAATTGATAAATAAACTATTTACTTATCTCAATTAACAATCAACTTCAATAAAATATAATACAATTTAATTTGTTCAATGTCTTCATGTATTTTATTTGACAAGTGACAGTAATATGCGACATTGCCAAGCGTATTTTTGCTAGTAGGCATGATCAGCTAATACATCGCTAATCAACTGTCCGTGCTATGGAAGTAATTAAGGTGTGTATTAGGCGTTACCATGATATTAGCTAGTAGCCCCAAATACAGAACTTTAGTAGCTTGTGCGTGCTACGGGCCATTGTTTTTTAAACAATGTTCTTTTACTCCAAACCGCAATTCCACGGTTCATTCTCAAATCTTCTGGTGCATCAAGTAAATCTACTTCTATTTCTTCCATATTTAATGTTTCACATCCTTATACTTTATTCTTTTTTACTATATTCATCCTCTTCATTAACCAATTTTCAAGGGAAATGCTTTGAAATTTGTCTGTTCATTCTGTTCAATTTCTCTAAATAGGGTACAATCTGCTTCTTCAATTCATAATCTCACAATTTTAGTTTTTCTTATCCATCGAATAGTATTAAAACATCCCGATCTAGTAAGCTTTCAGTTTGAATTGGTAAGGAATTTTCACATACCATACAATCAAATGAATGTTCACAATTCTTCAATTGGCATTGAACCGGAAATATTATTTCCGTTTATGAGCAGTTGAAAAATTATATAATGTTGCTCGTTTAAATTACTATTCCGTCTTTCCGGATAATATTGCTCATTTGGAGTTATCTGTTGTAAAAATGCTATCGCCTTTTTCGCATTATTTCCTCTTAACAATCTGCAATTAGCAGTTTGTTCATGCTGTGCCAATTCGACAATTTCTTCGAATGCATATCTTGGATTTTTGTTAAAATACAAGATAATTCGAATTTAATGATTTAGTCTGGATTCACACCCTTTTCAAATTGTTGTATTAAATCGCGATCGTTTTATTAAAATTTTATTCTGATCCAAAGCTTAATTTTTCCCGCTATTTTTAATCTAGTGGCATATTGATTTACTATTTCTTTTGTAACTTGAATGCATCTCGATAAATTAATTATGCCTTGACCCAGTATAATTTTCAGATTCCGAAAATAGAAAATCCAAATTATCTCTTATACGATCACACAGTAACTCATTTCAAAATAATACACGTTCAACTGAATATATAGTTATTTTTTATCATAAACAATTAGCTTAATTAGTTTTGAAATTATTTAGTTCCTATGAAACAACAAAGTAATATAATTTTTAAAATTTATCCCATTTCGCTGCCATCAAAGTAGTGGAACGTAATTCGGTTTTAAAGGTAGCTACAAAACTTTTCAAGATTAATTATTTTTAAAAAAAAAATTGCCGATGTTGTTGTGTTTTTTGAGGGATTACCAATATTTTACATGCAAAATTAACCGAATTATAGTTATAGAAACCATATTGATTGATAGATCAACCCATTAACGCCGACGCGGACAAAACTTTCCTCGACTTGGCTTTAACGAGGTTTTCCAGCCAATTCGAATGCAAAACCTGTTTTCTTATGGGAAATTTTCTCAATTCTACGATTTTTGGGGTAATATTCCACCTACAACCCCACTACGAGCGTGTACAGGGTTGTAAAGTGGTGCAAAACCGAAAAAATTGCTTTCGCAGCGGCCAAAACGTTCCACTACTTTTTGATAGATTGCGTTTATGACAAATTTGAGTTTGAAAATGTTTGTCACTTATAAAAAAACATGTTTCCAGTGATTTTTATAATTTTCCTCCTTCACCCCTTTGACGGGGGTATATAGGGGGTAAAAATGGATAATCGGCTACATGGAATGAAAACTTTCTTTTGCCAAGAACTAAAAACCAATAGATTACTTATGATGTCCATGACCATTTACAAAGTGTTATACATTTACCTTTACATAGTGTTATACATTTACTTTTACGTAGTGTTGTGTATTTACATTTACATAGTATAAATGTATAACACTTATGATGCACATCATAAGTAATCCATTGGCTTTTATTTCTTGGCAAAAGAAAGTTTTTCTGTCGATGTTGCCGATTATCCATTTTTGCCCCCTATATACCCCCGGCAAAGGGGTGAAGGAGGAAAATTATAAAAGTCCCTGGAAACATATTTTTTTTATATGTGACAAAATCCCCAAACTCAAATTTGTCATAAACGCAATCTATCAAAAGGTAGTGGAACGTTTTGGCCCCTGAGAAGGCAATATTTTCGCTTTTGCACCACCTTACACCCCTGTACACGCTCGGGGTGGAGTTTTAGGTAGAATATTACCACAAAATCGTAATATTGAGAAAATTTCCCATAAGGAAACAGGTTTTGCATTCGAATTGACTGGAAAACCTCGTCAAAGCAAAGTCGTGTAAAGTTTTGGCCGCGTCGGCGTTATGGCCTAAATAAACCTCCGCGTAGCAATTGTTTTTGTAAAGTTAAGAGCCCGAGCCAATTACAGTCATTATAGTTCTGCGAATGTCAATGACGGGGTGTACTATGTGATCAGTTAACATGAATATATTGTAACAAACGCGCGTCTTATGAGAACGTGCACGCATCTTAACTATGTGCGTGTAGCGATGTTTCTTCTTATACTCACCTGGTGGTCTTTAGGTGAAGTCTTCCAATACACACTTTAAGGTCCAGACTGAGGTTAGCTCGTTAAAAATTAAATTGGTTTAACAATAAATAACAATTTAATTCAAAACAATAAAAATATAACAAATATGACAACAAAAATGGATTTACAAAAAGATACTGAATAAAGCTTAAGTTACTTACTGACAAAATAATACTCGCTAATAGGAATCTGAACTGAGACCTCGATGTCAAGCGACATCGCGGTTTTATACTCAATTTGACCTAAATTCAAATGGCCGATATTGTAAACAAATCCCGACCTAGCAACATTTCGTTAAATGCAGAAGGCACAAATGTATGCAACTGTTGCTAGATATGACGTAGCTAGTTGCATTTGCTAATCGCGAATTACCTAGCTCAGCAAAACTGAACTAGGCCGGTACGTAACTAGCTTGATTTGTTACAATATTAACTAATAATTTATTTGCACATTTATTTATATATATAACGAACTAATTATATTATTTTATTAATTTTAAATAGTAACTAACACTTTAACTATCCAGCTTTATGCTAAGAATAATGATTATGCTACTAAAATTTTGTTAGTGGGTTTATTTTACTTTTCAATATGTGTATTTCTCCATGAGAATAACATGGGACTTTTTACAGAAAAAAAAGCAGATTAACGCAATCGTATCTAATTATCATTATAGCTACATTGTTCAAATAAATAAATAATACACATAGGACTAAATTTTTCTGTATAAACCAACTATAAGTGTTATACACCAGAGGGTGGCAAGGAGCATCAGGAAATATCACTTAGGGATATAAATTATCGTAATCATATTTATAATGTTACATGTAAACCTTATTTGAGCCATTTACAATATTGGCTTGGATCCTGTAGTACGAATTGTTAAAAACATTTATTGGACAGAAAAAAGAAGACATAAACTTATTACATTCTTATACGCAATATATTGTCATCTTGAACAAATACTCTAGACTTCAACGGAAATATGCCTTTTAACATTCCCTGAAACGATTCCGACTATACAGTTTTGAATTTGATATTATAAAATTATGTGTATGATACGTGTGTAAATTTTTATATATAAATTGTGTACGGCGCATGCCTGTATTATTGACTTATTGCAGTGCTGCACTCTGATTTATATTTTCAAAAGATACAGGATTTGACTGGTCTCTGATATTACAACATTTTTATATTATAATAATACAGGAATTTAACGAGAATAACGAGGAAGATACCTTACTTTTATTGACCAGTGTAACAATAATCTAATTATAGTTGACGAAACTGAAACTAACCTCTTACTTCCAAAAATACGAATGGCAGTAACCGGCGCACGCGGTTTGCGCAGTTTCAGTCCTATTAAATTCGAATTCTGTATTGAATTTGATATCCATAAGCTCTGATTCCATATCAAATTCAATATATAATTCAATATTGACTTGAACATTGTGTCACATGGGCTTAGGACATTGCAGATATTTTTAATTGCAATATAAACCAATTAAAATAAATTTAGGAACATAAAGCCGAGTAGTTAATTCAGAATAATATTTACTTCACAGTTTCTTTATTTAAATGTTATAAAGTAGTAACAATAATCTAATTATAGTTGACGAAACTGAAACTAACCTCTTACTTCCAAAAATATGAATGGCAGTAACCGGCGCACGCGGTTTGCGCAGTTTCAGTCCTATTAAATTCGAATTCTGTATTGAATTTGATATCCATAAGCTCTGATTCCACATCAAATTCAATATATAATTCAATATTGACTTAAACATTGTTTCACATGAGTTTAGGACATTGCAGATATTTTTAATTGCAATATAAACCAATTAAAATAAATTTAGGAACATAAAGCCGAGTAGTTAATTCAGAATAATATTTACTTCACAGTTTCTTTATTTAAATGTTATAAAGTACGACTGGTTCCGACTTTTTATAAAATCATCAACAGGTGCACGTTAATTACTTATATAAGCACTACCGGTTTTTGGATATTCTTTTCAAAAATCATATATAAATCATAAGTTTAACGTATCATAATTTTACCTTCAACCGTATACGCACACACACATACATAGACACGCACACCCACACGTACATGCTCACGCACATTCTCTCTATTACACATACACAGACGGATGTTAAAGACGTATATTTCCGTTAACATCTTAACATCGACATTAACACATATATTCTTATACGCATTCCTGAATTCATTACGATAACTCATAGGTTATTCAGTCCTATAACAGTGTTCCAAAGCTCAACATATTATATTGTTTCTGACTGCAACTGTTTTTGTTTTCTAGTACGACACCTGCGATGGATTGTCCACAAGTATTTGCTATGGTTGTATAAAAGAAATGATCCAATTTTATAAATTCGTCCATAAATGTTGTGAATCGGATAAGAGATTGCGAAGCCATGCAGTGAAAATTGTCCAAAGCACAGCGAACATGATCTCTATTGGCAATATAACAATAATAGACGATCATACGGATAGTTTTACTTATGAAAATGATAATCAAAATTGTAATACACAAAATTTGCAATGTCCATTAACTGAAAACGATATTAAGATGGAACATGAGCAAAAAATGGATTTTATAGAGCATAAAATTGATGTTAAAGCCGAAACCAACTCCTGTAGAGAAATTCTGAATGGAATTAATTCAACGGAAGAAAATACAGGTGTTGCAAATCTCTTTAAAAGTTTGTCACCCCTAAAACAGCATTCAAAAGAGCAGGATGGGCCAGATAATGGCAAACGCATCCATACCGAGGAGCAATCGTTCTCAGTGTGCAACCGTGACTTTGCACAGAACGGTAACCTAACTACTCATTTTCGAACCCACACCGGGAAAAAACCCAACAATAATAGAATTCGCACACGTTCCTCTGGAGTAAATACTAATTTGACTACTCACATGTGCATTCTTAAGGGGTTAGCCGCGATTTTTAGGTGTTTTTTGGGATTTATTTTCTGGAAAAGTATTGGTCGTAGGAAAAAATAAATTAGATCGTTGGAAAGGTCTGTTATTCTTCTTCATTTGACAAATTTTTTATTGTGAAATTATTGTCCACCGCATTGAAAAATGTCGTTTCGAGAAAAACGACTTTGAAGTTTAGAGTGCATAAAAATGTTCCGTACGTGCATAACGTGCACGACGGCGTGCATTGTTCGTTTCGGCGATCGAAAAAAAATACTTCTACATGTCGGATCAACTTGAAATTTTGAAAAATGATAGTCGAAAGATTATTCTTTCGAAAAGTGTCAATTTTTAAAAATCGATTTTTTTAAAATTGTGACTGTACCTAAGAAAAATATCCGCAACGGCTTGCACACAACTCTTTTATACGTATTTCGTTTTGATAAGAGAGATATTCTAATATATATTTTTATTGTTTTTCTGAATATGGAACATGTTTTTACAAAAAATATTTCACGCAATAAAAAACCAATGTCAAATTCTAAATTGTGCGAGTGAATTTTGTGATTCTGTTTAGCAATTAACAAGCAAAATGGATACAATTAATATAAAAATAAATAGAAAAACCACAAACTTTAATAACCATTTTCTTGTAACCGGTACAAGTACGAGAAAAATGAATCAATAGAAAATTGTATACAGTATGAACTTCTGAAACATACTATTTATCCTGCAAGTTTAATCGTTATCGAGTTATTGCAGAAACTGTAAAAAATAATTTAGTGAGCATGCACTTTCATAAATAAGAGGTCTCATTTTAACCATATACAATTCTTAATTTTAGAATGCACAAACACGCACACATAGAGACATACAGACACACGCACTCACAGTCACACGTTATTCAAAAAATAGTAACGGAAGGTCAGGTGGCATAATTATCATAAAATTATGCACGACCTGTACTTGAGCTTACAGCAGCAATAATTATTTTAGTGCATATTAATACATTGACAGATTCTAATTGTTAGAATGGAAATTTAACGTCGTATGAAGCATCACCAGCAATGAATGCAGTATTTTAATTAGGCGTCTGATATATGGCAGATAATTTAGTTAACTTTTCAGTTTCAAACGAAAACCTATCGTTTAATAAGGTGCGTTTTGGATGGAATATTTAATATTGTTCCATCTAATTTTTTTCTCCACACCCATTTTTCATAAAATATTACAAACGTTGTTTATCGATTAAAAGTGTTTTAGCATTATTCAATTCGCCTAAGTCGGGATAAGGATAAGGAGGTAGTTTTGGTTATTATTGTTGTAGGTGGCGTTGTGGTTCATATCGTTGGTTTTGTTGTTATTATTATTATTATATATATATATATATATATATATATATATATATATATAATAAAAACAAAACCAACGATGTCAACCACAACGCCACCTACAACAATAATAACCAAAACTACCGCCTTATCATTAAGAAAAACAATAAAAATATATATTAAAATATCTCTCTTATCTAAACGAAATACGCAGAAAAAAGTTCGGTGCAAGCTGTTGCGGATATTTTTCTTAACTAAAGACGTAAAATTTGTTTCTATATAACTATGAAGAATTTATAATATTTCAATATTTGTGTTCTAATATTACTTTCTGTTCGGTTTTCCATTTTATATTATAGATTTAATATTTTGCATCTATTTTTGACTTATCATAATTTGTGAAAGATTGTTTTCAAGATTTGTTAATAAAATGATGCATTAATTTCAATTGAAACGTAAAATATATCCGCTAACTAATGAAGCGTAATGAATACTTATATATGTGTAATACGAATTTTTATAACGGATGCAATAGTTCTCACTGTCTACTTGAATACTTCTCGAAACAAAACTTTATATCAACTTCCACCTCTCTAATTAAATAATAAATATTTAATTTATAATTGCTAATATTGCTACTTAAGGCAAAAGAAAAGAAATCTTTATACAAAAATAATTTTGCCACGGTAGGCTCATTGTATTGAAAACAAAAACCGTTATATTAACCGGTTAATTTTGCCGCAATTTTATCTCAGGACTTAGACATAAATTCCAAGAAGTCATTTATTAAAACAGGCTGCACATTTATATTACAGTTAGAACTGTTTCAGATTAAAAATGAAATTTTCTAATGTAAGTAGACGTTTGTTTTGTGATATTAATATTAATATTGTTTAAGGATTATTTCTTACGTAAGTAAAGATAAAATGTTTTGAGATATTTGTTAAGCATAGCGGTTATGTTCAACTTGCTGTAATAATTAATGTAGTTGAATCAATCAGAAATGATATACGAAAGATTAAAGTGCATGAATTTGATGGGATTGAATCCTAAAAATCAAACATTATTACGTATTTGTATTGCTCGTTTTTGGATAGTAATTATTTTTGTTGAAATTTGCTTCCAAATCAAATTTTTATGTACGACTGAATACAAAAGTTTGAGTCATATCATTATAGATATCGTCACGCTGACTGGAAATTGGCAAGTAAGTTGTTTATGAACCGCAATTTATATTACATGTGACATAATATTTCTATTTCCAATGTAAGCATAACTTTTGAAATACAACAGTCTGAGTAATATCATTATAGAAATCGTCATATTGACTGCAAATTGGCAAGTAAGTTGTTTATGAGTTGTAATTCATATTAAATGTGACATAATATTTCTATTTTCAATGTAAACATAACATTTGAAAATTTGTTAATAATAAATTTTATAAATGTGATATTTAACATAAGATTAATTTGCAGGTATTTTACAAAATATATACTTGCCATACCAAAACTAAGACTCTTCTCAATATGGTAGACACACTTTTGAATAAAGTTTGGACAACAGAGGCGGTTACAAAGGAGCAAAATGAAAAAATTGAACATATAATTCTCTATACAGTCACGTCTGCTTATGTTTTCAACTAGTTTATGACATTTACTGCACTAACTTTTTATATTGCGTCGTATTTAAAAAAGGATCATAATTTGCCCCTGAATATCTGGGTACCATATAAAATTTTTTTAGAAACGTCGCAAAATTATGAAATAATATTTATTATTCAATCTACCGTCATGACTTTTGCTGTTCTATCATCCTTTATAGAAATAGATATGGTGTTTGTAATGATGGTGGGTACTTTATTATCGCAATTTAAAATATTGAAATATTCACATAATAAAATAGGAAGCTTAGACACAAAAATTTTTTTGAATGTCTTTGGAACTGTGTAGAACATCACAATATGTTACTTGAGTGAGTAATTAGCTGAAAACAGTCGTTCATTAATAAAATAAAAAACAGGGTAATCGGTTTTTTTGCATTTCCAGATTTTTGAAAGATTTCGAATACTTTTTTTCAAGGCTGACTTTTCATGTGCTAGGTACAAATGTTGTAGTATCGGTTTTGACTTTATTTTGCTTGTCAGCTGAAGAGAGCATGTAAGTTTTTAGTGCAACTCAATCTGCATTCAAAGTGCATTTAACTGAATGTTTGTCTTTAGGAGCGCCATGATAGCGTTATTATTATTATGTTCTGCGGTTAATATACAACTTTTTATATACTGTCTTTGTGGACAATTAATATTAGATGAGTTAAAATATTTGAGGACTAATGAAGAATATTCAAGTATCTCTCACATTACTTGAGGCAATTGAAGTAACATGTTTTAAATTACAGGCCCAATCTGTCGGTAACGCTGCTTATAATTGTAGCTGAGAAAACATAACAGATCGTAAAATTCGTTTCGGATTAATGATGATTATTCATCAATCACAACATCCCGTCAATTTAACCATGGGTGGTATTGTTATTATGCGCTTAGGAAGCCTCACACAGGTTAGTATAAAACACGATTTCCTAATATCAAAATAAATTAAGACATTTATACAATAAGCAGATAACTAAAATGATGTATTCAATTTTGACCGTCTTGATAAATTTTAAGGATCAACAGTAATATATTATGAATAATATGTAGTAGCGTGGTAACACAGGTGATACTTATACCACATACAAAGAATTTATAATGGCATTGTAATAGATTATGTTAATAAACGTAAAAATAAATTGATACATGGTGTACACCTGACGTTATTTGAGTATATGTTTTCTATCCTTTTTGGTTTATTGCAAAGTATTTTTTCGGTCCATCCTGTAACTAAATACGTCTTACTATGGTTATATTGTCAGATGCAATGAAATGGGTTCCCCGTGTATAATATTAGTGACGGAAACAAACTCCATATGAGGTTAAAAGAATTCGTTAATTACCGCATGATCGTCTGTTGAAACGATAAGTGTTGTGAATTGACAGTTGTAGTACCGCTGATTTAACAGCGCAATTGACTGCGTATGTGCAGTCCATTCTCGTCAGTATAAAGACAAGCACGAATAAAACCTCACGCATAGTGCAACGCAGTTGTTTTACATTTTTTTCTGCTGAAACCAAGGAATACAGTCCATACTAATATCGACACCCTACAACCAGCAAGATTTCATACCACAGCATGGTCAGAAACCCCACATGGTCCTTTGCGATCCAGATTGGTAGTGAAAAGTGTAATTCAATACAGTGAAACAAACAGCGAAGAAGTCAGCCATCACTATCCGCAGCAACATTGTACACAAGGCCATAGTGGTGACTCAGACAAGCGGTGCATCAAGCAAGAGCGGGCTTGCACTCTCAATATCAGCAGTATTCAACTGAACGACTGAAGGGCTTATCAACCAAGCGGTGAGTCTCCATTCCAGTCCTATCTTTATACTCATTACAGCATTCTATTTGCACTGTTATTTATCAATATTAACATGTCTAATGAACAAGCGTTAAAATCGTTACGCCGAAAGCGGGGTACTTTAAAATCAAAATTAGTCACGTTTCAATCATTTATTGATAAATTCAAGTCTGACAATGACGGTACAGACAAACCCAGTAGCGCACGAGTCATTGAGTTAGAAAAACGATTAGCCAAGTGCGAATGCATTCTCGACGAGTTTGAACAAATTCAAAACGAAATCGAATCATTAGGCGACAGTGAGACGGAAACGGAAGAGCGTATGTCATTCGAAGATGCATATTTCTCGGCCATCTGAAATGCGCAGGCGGGAATACAAAGCGCGAAAGGTGACGTCAATGTGGTTTCTACTACAGATGCAGTAGATATTTCCGTTTATAACGACAGCCCATTTCAATCAAGAGCAATCAAACTTCCCACGATTGCGCTACCAACATTCGACGGTACTTCGCAAAATTGGCTTGAATTCCGCGATACATACGAATCTCTCATTCACTCGGACACCGCGTTACAACCGATACAAAAGTATCATTACTTACGAGCAGCGCTCAGCGGAGGCGCCGCACAAGTTATCAAATGCATAGGTTTTACTGCCTCAGATTAAAACATGGCATAGGACGTTCTATGCAAGCGTTATAATAACAATCGGTTACTGGTACACAACCATGTAAAGGCACTTTTCACGCTGGAGCAAATACCAAATGAATCAGCCGGAAAAATACGTAAACTCATTGACGACGTTTCAAAGAATTTACTCACACTCGCTTTATTAAAGGAGCCCACCCAGCACTGGAGCACGCTATTAATATGCATCATTAACGAAAAAATCGATCCTATGACTCAGCGCGAGTGGGAGAAACAACGAGAAGACCAAGCTGTGACATTGGAAACTCTATTGCAATTTTTGCGCAACAAAGCCAGTTTGTTAGAAGCCATGGAGCGAACACAGACTGATCGACAACGTCAGGGTAAGCCAAGGGCGCACCTCAAGATCATATGTGTCCGCAGACGCAAAATGCCCGTCTTGCGGAAATAATCATTACATTCACGGTTGTGCGGATTTCATTAAACTCTCAATCAATGATAGAATCCAACTCGCCAAGAGGCAGAATCTTTGTTTAAATTGCTTAAGAAAAGGTCATCAAATAAAAGCATGCAAAGCCGGCAATTGTCGAAAATGCGAAGCAAAACACAATACAATGTTGCATCATGACAGGAGCACCGCGGAGACACAAGGCCAACTACAGACGCCGGACAATGACGCAGTCGCCTTATCTTGTCGCAGTGCAGGCAAACGCGAAGTTTTGTTATCTACTGCTCTCGTTCTAATCGCAAACCGAAAAAACAAATACGTTACTGCTCGTGCGCTCTTAGATTGCGGCTCCCAATCAAGCTTTATGACGTTCAATCTCGCTACAAGTTTACAACTGGAGCGCTCAAAGGTTAACATAGCAGTATCTGGGATAAACCAGGCTCATTCGGATATTCAGTTTGGATGCAGAACCAACATTAGGTCACAACACGACCGGTTTGAGCAGGACATCTCATTCTTGCTGTTGGATAACATAACGGGTCAACTACCCGCCGTAAGAATAAATCCTTCGCAATTAAGCATACCACCCAACATACGGTTAGCGGACCCAATGTTCAACGAACCCGGAAACATAGACCTCCTTATCGGAGCAGACGCCTTTTGGAACGTAATTGGCATTGGACGCATTCTACTCGGCTCAGATAAACCAACGTTGCAAAAGACACGACTCGGTTGGATTGTTGCAGGTCCAAGTGCCGTAGGTGCGCACTCCGCCATCACCTGCAATTTCAATCGAAATAAGGACATACAGGCACAGTTGCAAACGTTTTGGGAAATAGAGGAGCAGCCCACTTCGCGAACCTTTTCCAACGAAGAGAAGGAGTGCGAGGCACATTTTCTCAAGCAAACACACCGTACTGATAACGGTCGCTTCATGGTATCGATACCATTAAAGGAAAATCGTTAGATCTTGGGTGATTCCCGGAGTCAAGCACTCAGACGATTTTTATCCCTTGAACGAAAGCTGCAGCGCAACACTATGCTGCGTGAAGAATATACTGCATTTCTTCGCGAATACGAGGCACTAGGACACATGTCCAAGGTAAGCGAGCAAAACTATGACGTGGCCTGCTATTACCTTCCACACCATGCGGTCCTAAAGGAGACCAGTATCACCACCAAATTACGAGTTGTGTTCGATGCCTCAGCGAAAACTACATCGGAGTATTCGTTAAATGATATTCAAAGGGTAGGACCCACCATACAGGATAATTTGTGGGCAATTCTGTTGCGATTCCGGCAGCACAGATACGTTGTGACAGCTGACATCGCCAAAATGTATCGTCAGGTCCAAATCAATCCTGAAGATCGGTCGCTACACCGCATTCTATGGCGCGAGACGCCGCAAGACCCACTTGAGTGTTACGAACTCAACACGGTTACCTACGGCACCGCATCCGCTTCATTTTTGGCAGTCCGATGTTTAATGCAGCTAGCTAGCGAGCACGCATGCGAAGCGCCTCAGGCAGCAGCAACGATTAGGACTGACTTCTATGTCGACGACTTGCTAACCGGCGCAGATGATCTCGAGGAGATTATCAGAGTAAAATCAGAAATTACACAGATTCTGGCAGCAGGACATTTCATCTTGCATAAGTGGTCAGCAAACGACAAGCGCATACTCGACGGAAGCGCGAGTAATGAACGCATGCAGATCACTTCAGACGCAAGTAAAACATTAGGAATAGCGTGGTCACCCTCGCAAGATTCCCTAAGCTACAGCATACGCCCAGCCGAGCCAACAAATCACACAACTAAACGCTTATTATTATCATCCATAACACAGATTTTTGATCCGCTAGGTTTATTGGCACCGGTCATCATTAGTGCGAAAATACTGTTGCAAGAATTATGGCAGCATCAGCTCATTCCTGTGGACTGACTCCACCATTGTACTAGGATGGATCAGAACTCCTCCGCATCTTTTAAAATCATTTCTCGGCAACAGAGTTGCAGAGATACAATCACACACACTTGGCGGCACGTTCCCACTAAGGACAACCCGGCCGATCACCTTTCACGTGGGATAGAACCTGCCGCACTCGGAAGCTTACATAGCTGGTGGCACGGTCCGAATTGGCTTTACGAACCAAACGCATCGTGGCCAGAATTAAAGGCACACCACACCGACTTACCGGAGACAAGGGCACAAACAATGGCACTCGCGACAACAGGTGTGCAGGGTATTTCTCTAGAGTCATATTCAGACTTGACCAAACTCGAGCGAATACTCGCACATTGTCTTCGTTTCCAGAGAGGAAGTAAGCGCGGACCAATATCTCGAGCCGAAATAGAAAAGGTGTTTTTGCGGTTAGTAAAGATGGCACAAGACGAACAGTTCACACACGAACTACAATGCATCGCTCGAAATAAACCCATTCAGAAAGGACCACTTGGTGCACTAAACCCTTTTGTGGATGCTGAAGGAATATTAAGAGTGGGAGGAAGGCTGCACAATTCAGATTTTTGTTACAAAAAAAAGCATCCCATCCTACTTAGCGCCAAGCATCGGCTTACCAGGCTCATATTCACGCGTGAACACTTGCGTTTGCTACATGCGGGGCCACAAGCGCTGCTAGCATCAATACGCGAGATGCTTTTGCCCATGGGAGGCAGACACCTCGCAAAGCAAATCATCCGTCAATGCACAAGGTGTTTCCGGGCAAACCCCACGGTTATGCATCCCATGATGGGCAACCTGCCCGCATCGCGCGTACGCCCAGCACCTCCCTTTCATGTCACTGGAGTTGACTATGCCGGTCCATTCTTGCTGAAGGACAAACGTGGGCGCGGAAATCGCACATCAAAATGCTACATAGCACTGTTTATCTGCTTTGCGACAATGGCAATACATCTCGAACTTGTATCGAGCTTAACCACAGAAGCATTTCTCGCCACCTTTCGCAGATTTGTATCGCGACGTGGAAAACCAGCGTCCGTTTATTCGGACAATGGCACTAATTTCGTAGGAGCCAATGCGATGCTCAAATCTTTTCTCCTCGACAATGATAAAGCTCTGGTTAATGGTTTAACGAAGATAGGTGTTAATTGGCACTTTATACCGGCTCATTCGCCGCATTTCGGGGGCCTCTGGGAGGCGGGTGTTAAAAGCACAAAATACCATTTGAAACGGGTTTTAGGCAATGCGCCATTAGTATTTGAAGCTGTTTTGAATTCCAGACCTTTGACTTCTCTCTCTGACCAACCAAATGACCTAAGTCCTTTAACTCCTGCTCATTTCTTGGTGGGACGCACTCTAACCGGGACTCCCGACGTGCACGTCACCGCCATACCCGAGAACAGACTCTCGCAGTATCAACGACTCCAGCAGCTGAACCAACACTTCTGGGCCAGGTGGTCCAAGGAGTACGTCTCTGAGCTCCAAAACGAGCTAAGTGGAGAAAGAACCATGCAAATCTACAGCTAGACACGCTAGTTTTAGTAAAGGATGACAACTTGCCACCACTACAGTGGCAATTAGGTCGCATCGTGTCGTTGCACCCCGGCACAGACAATATCAGCAGAGTAGTATCTGTGCGCACAGCTCGAGGTACGTCAAACTGTGTCCATTGCCAGTGCAACAAGACAAGCATGGCGATCAAATTAGTGTTTGTAAAACGTCACAGTGACATTGTTTTAGTATATATATATATATATATATATATATATATATATATATATATATATATATAAAATGACATTCGTTGCAAATCCATAGGCATAAGAATTATTGAAATGTATAACTTCTTTGAAAGTCAACCCTTTCAAATCGGGGGGCATGTTGTGAATTAACAGTTGTAGTACCGCTGATTTAACAGCGCAATTGACTGCGTATGTGCAGTCCATTCTCGTCAGTATAAAGACAAGCACGAATAAAACCACACGCATAGTGCAACGCAGTTGTTTTACATTTTTTTCTGCTGAAACCAAGAAATACAGTCCATACTAATATCGACACCCTACAACCAGCAAGATTTCATACCACAGCATGGTCAAAAACCCCACAATAAGATATATCGAGACAGCCTAAGTAATGCAATTTGTATTCGTAGATAGAGCGTCCGTTCATATCGGTTGATATACATATTATTGAATCTAGCCTAAAGTTAGATCATTTATTTTAAAACAATTTGGTACATAAGGTGTCTTTCGTAAAACAGTCTAGTCGCCTTCTTCTAGGTGGACGTAACTTTTTAAGGATGAATAAAATCTTATCTGCGAATATAGTATCTTGTATCTATCTTTATTTATTTTGTCTAATGTAATCACTGAAAGATGCATCGCTGCGTTACTTAAGACCTTCGTTTCATGCAGCACAAATAGTGCGAATGAATTTTATTATTATCTCCTATAAAATATTTGTATTTGCCAAGAAGGTATAGGATTTTCCACATCTTTCATCTTTTTTCATCCCTCTTTCGCAGATGCGTTTCTTTTATGCTCATATCTTCATATTAAACACGAATAAATTTAATTTCCTATCCTATGAGCACCCTAATAGTTTATAACATCGCTATCTAGAATATCGCAAACTTTTGTTATGTTATGATTTCTGTTGTAAATATCTGCGATTAAGTTACTAAGACATGGCTATATTTATAATAGTTTGAGTTGAGCAATATCTTATCTAAAATATTCATCTTATCTTTTGGTTTGTATTAATTATCTTATCTGTTGTATTAGGTGTATCAATAAGTTTCCGCAAGATTTACTTATAGATATATATTGTAACGTTTCAATATTTTTACCTTCATTTTAACCATGGATATGTTGGAGTTTGAAATTCGTGGCACAATTCAAACCGTTACGTTTACACGTTTACAATTGCGTTATCTTTCTGTATCTTTTAATAATACATGTAAAAACTTTGTAATTAAAGACTGTTCATGTAAAAATATAGTGTTCAAATATAAATATATACCTCATAAAACTTAACAGGTTATGGGCCCAGACATAGCGATACGAATGACGAACACTTAGCAATTTTACGAAACCCAGAGCCAAGTGCTCCCTTAACCTCACCTTGCAAGAAACGATCACGAGTTGTACGCGGCCGGGAGAATTGAGCCACTCAACAAGAATAACTATGATACATGGCGGATACACATGCAAGCCCTCCTCGTGAGGAATTATGCGTGGGGCTATGTAAACGGTGTGAAGGTGAAACCGGAATTTAATGCGGTCGATCAAAGAACAGTTGCGGCGGCACAACATTGGGAGGTCCAGGACAAGAAGGCGAAATCTAACATCATCCTGTCGATCAGCGTGACGGAGCTGAAGCAGATTAAGAACTGCGACAATGAGAGGTCAGTATGATTAAAACTGGAAAGAATTTATCTGTCAAAAGGACCTGCTCGGATGGCGACCCTACTGAAGCAGCTAACATTGCAGCGAATGAGCGAAGACGAAGATGTTCGCACATACCATTCAAAATTCTTTGATGCCGTTGACAATTGACGAATTACCTTCACCAGAAACCTTACGCGTGAAAGTCGTGGAAGAGGCGGATGCGCGAAACAGGGAATGCCAGACATCGGTCTCGAACGCTTTGCTAGCCGGGAAGTTCCACAAGCCAACTCGAAACGCGTATAAGAGTAAGGACTGGAAGCTACCGGACAAGAACGTTAGCATGGTCAGTTCCTACCGCTGCAAGAAATTGAAACACATTACATCGCAGTGTAGATCGAAGGCGAAGAGAGACAGCGACAACCTGACACACAGCGCAAACAACGCGGAACATCTTCTCTTCCACGTATCGGTTGAGCCCGGAGATGACTCAAGACACATCAGAGAAAGCGACCTAGCACTTCAAGCAACCAGCGTCACTCGACGGGGATGGTGGTGTCTCGATAGCGGATGCTCATCCCACATATGCAAGGATCCAGATAAATTTCTACAAATACAGAACGTGGGCACCGAGAAGCTACACCTAGCCAGCAACGCCTCAACAGATATCAAAGCATGCGGAAGGGTGCGGCTACACGCGGAGAACGCGGGCGTCACAAAGAAGCTAGAGCTCTCGGACACGTCGTATGTTCCCGATTTACGCACCAACCTGATGTCAGTTGGTAAAATAACTGAAAAGAGATGCCGAATCATATTTGAACGTGAGTACGCAAAAATTATAAGTCCTAACGGTCATCAGATCCTAACCGCAAAACGCTCAAATGGGCTGTATTTCGTGCAAACGAGCAAGTACGATGAATCTATGGTTACGATCGAATCACAGGCCCTTTCACTCTCCGACACGGACAGGCTGCGACTGTGGCATCAACGCCTCGGTCATCTCAACGTAAAGGACCTTACTGAAGCGACCCGGAGGGGAACAGTCGCTGGAATCGAGTTTTGTATGTGACACTTGCACGAGAGGAGAGATTACTCGTGCCCCTTTCCCGAAAAAGTCCAAGCGACAGTCTGGACCGCTGGAGTTGGTGCACTCCGATTTATGCGGACCAATGAGGACTAAGTCATTGAGAAAGGCGACATCAGTCGCTACCTTCATCGATGACCACTCTAGATAGTGCGAAGTTCGATTCTTGAGCAAGAAAAACCAAGTAATGTCTGAGTTTCAGAAATTCCAAGCTATGATGGAGAGGAACTCGAGCGGACGAATTAACTATCTGTAAACGGATAATGGGACAGCGTACAGAAACAGGAGCTTCGATGATTTCTTGGATGCGCATGGGATTCGACGTCACCTGACTGTAGCAAACAATCCGGAACAGAACGGGATTGCTGAGCGCATGAATAGAACACTGGTCGAAATGACGAGGTGCATACTCATCCAATCAGGTTTACCACGGTCATTTTGGGCCGAAGCGGTCGCAACCGCGAAATACTTGAGGAACCGGAGTCCAGCAAAGCCACTAGACGGCAAGACGCCTTTCGAGATGCGCTACGGAAAGAAACCGGATTTGAAGCATCTTCGAGAGTTCGGCTGCAAAGTTTTTGTCCTGGGAAGGTCACCCGGGAAAGGAAAATTCGACAAAAGGGCACGCGAAAGCGTGTTCCTGGGGTACTCTGAGAAGAGCAAGGGGTTCAGAGTTTGGATCCCCAAGCGAACACATGGTTAAGGTCACGCGAAACGTCAAGTTCCTCGAGAAGACCATAAACCCGGAGAGATCCGAAGATCATTACGAGATCAAGATCCCACCGACGTCGCCGCAGCCCTCGAACGAGCCGGACGACATCGAAAATACCGAGAGTTTGTTAAAAGAACGAGACGACGAAGAGGAAGAAACCGGATTAGACAATGTGCCCATTCCCACCGACGAAACGTCACCCATCGCTTGCAGCAAACCTGGAACTCCACCGAAGCGGGGACCAGGAAGACCCAAGAAAGCCAAGACTGGGAAATCAGGTCGACCCAAGTTGGAAATCAGTACGAGAGAGGGTAATCTCGCATTCATCGAATCCTGTTTTCTGTCGGAAGTTGATCTAAAATCAGCTATTACGGGGCCCGACGCTGGCGAGTGGCTCGACGCCATGGCCATTGAATTAAGGTCCCTAATCAAGAGCACAGCATGTAGAGTTGTAGAGCGTCCTTTGTCAGGGCGCATAGTCGGCAGCCGGATGAGGGTGAGGAATAAATATGGTCCAGACGGCTCTATTCAGCGCAGAAAAGCTAGAGTGGTCGCTCAGGGTTTTACTCAACGACCTGGGTGGATTTTAATGAGACTTTTGCACCAGTCGTACGACTGAGCTCGATCCGACTTGCCACAGCTCTCGCCGCCGAGTTTGGGCTGCAGATTCACCAGGTGGATATTACTGCAGCGTACCTGAACGGAATGTTGTCGGAGGAGATCCACATGAAGGTACCACAGATGACCAACCTAGTGCTCCAGCACATCGCCGAAACCGATAGCGATGGCAACATGAGAAACATGGCAATGAGAATGCTTCACGACCTGAAAGGTGGAGACGAGGTATGCCTCCTCAAAAAGAAACTTTATGGTCTCCGTCAAGCCGGCAGGTGCTGGTATGAGACGCTAAGTCCCGTGCTGCGAGACCTGGGGCTGACTCCAACGCATTCCGACCCTTGCTTGTACTTCCGAGGTTCAGGGGGAGACATGGTTCTAATCGTGGTTTACGTCGATGATATCCTGGTCATGTCACGTGACCCCCACGTCATCAGCTCCATAAAGAGCGGCCTCTTGAAACGATTTCAGATCCGCGACCTCGGGTAGGTGGAATACTGCCTTAGCATAGAGTTCGCCAAGCAAGATGGCGGCTTCGCAATACGATAGAGTGGCCACTTCGAGGATATTCTTCGACGGTTCGGCATGGCAGATTGTAAGCCGGTCTCAACAACAATGTCTGTTCACACAAAACTACCCAGAGAAGTGGTGCAAAGAAAACGCAACTCGTGTTCCATATCGAGAGTTAGTTGGTTACCTAATGTACTTGGCAGCGGGCTCTCGACCCGATATCGCACACGCGCTGAGCTGGTTGAGCCGATTCAACGACTGTCACCAACACGTACACTGGATAGCGGCGAAACGTGTTCTGCGTTATCTACAAGGGACGAAGAACTTGAGGTTGGTCTACCGGTCGACGGGTCAAAAATTAACTGGACTAGTTGACGCTGACTGGGGCAGTAATCCGGAGGACAGGCACTCCTATAGAGGTTTTGCTTTCATATTTGGAGGAGCCGCAATAACCTGCGAGTCCAGAAAACAAAAGACTGTGGTGCTCTCCCCCGAGGCTGAGTATATGAGCATCACGGAGTCAGTCAAGGAAGGGATCTACCTCCATCGGCTCCTGAAGGAGCTGGGCCTCAACTCGATGGTCACCAGGATGACTATTTTCTGCGACAATATTGGGGCGCAGAAGTTAGCTTCGAATCCAGTGTTCCACTCACGCACAAATCACATTGACATTCGTCACCACTTCGTACGCGAAGCACTATGGGACTACGACATTACCTTGAGGTGCCTACGCACCGAGGACAAGAGTGCCGATATCCTGACGAAGGGTCTACCGGGACCAAATCACCGAAAATGCATGGGATTTCTGGGTATGGCTGATTTTTCCACGTAACGAGGGGGAGTGTTGGATTTTGAAATTCGCGGCACAATTCAATCCGTTACGTGTCACCAGTCGGGTGTAAACGTTGGCAACTATGAAAACAAACAATTGCGTTCTTTTATGTATCATTTAATAATACATTTAAAAAACTCTGTAACTAAAGACTGTTCATGTAAAAATATAGTGTTCAAATATAAATATATACCTCATAAAACTTAACAAGTTAATTATCTTTTATTGAATATATAAAAATATTGCATTTAAATAATATTATTTTATAATAATTTTACCATTGGATGAAGTTGAAATAAAAGTGGACGTATTGGATGAATTCATATTTGCAGATAAGATTTTTGTTATAATAAGATATTGGAAGGCCGAAACTGATATTGAATATAAAGAATATATGTGCTGAGCCATTTCAAACATCTGCAGTGTCATGCACCGACCTTTCTTATACGCTTTTGGGTTAAATCACATCATATTTTCATTATATTTCTAATTTACAATATTTGTTCTTAACTTTTGAATACTTTTACACTAAATATATTTCTTAGCATAAATATAAAATGTCAAACTTCAAATTATTTAAGTAATTTTTGTTTTTTTTTTGATAAACAATTGACAGGCGGAGATGATTCGATTTATGTAAAAATAAATATAAGAAGAAGAAATTTCAATTTCAATATTCAAAAAAAGTTTCAGATAAAAATTGTACAAAATGCTAATACCTATAATATTAATAGTAATAATTTTTCTGTAACCGGCACCATTTCTTTTAGTAATTGCAGAAACTACAAAAAATTACTAGCGTTAACATGCACTTCCGGTCGGAATATTGTTTTCAAAAATAGGAGGTTTTCTTGCCAGGCACATACAAATATTAAGTTTAAAATTTCATAATTTTCCCTGTAGCAGTCTGGGCTGTAGAGCGCTCACATACATACATACATACATACATACATACATACATACATACATACATACACACACACACACACACACAAACACACACAGACGGACGTCCTTCCAAAATAGTTGGAATCATAACAGGGAAGCTCAAAACGTATATTTCCGTTAAAATCTCGAGATCTAAATTTTTCATGATGACAATACTTACTTATACTGCGTATAAGAAAGTAAAACATCCGCAGTGTCATGCACCGATCTTTCTTATAAGCTTTTCGGTTAAATCACATCATTTTCATTATTTTTCTTATTTATAATATTAGTTCTAACCTTTGGAACACTGTTACACCAAATTTATTTCTCAGAATAAATACAAAATGTCAAACTTCAAATCAATTAAGTCGGTTTTGTTTTTTTGATAAACAATTGACAGGCGCAGATGATACGATTTATATAAAAATATATATAATGAGAAGAAATTTCATGAGCCATTATCTTGTTTCCGGTACCGTTTGGGAAAAACAGTTTTAAATAAATGTTGTACAAAATGCTGACATCTATAATTTTTATTGTAACAATTTTCCTGTAACTGCAACTATTTTCGAGTAATTGCAGAAACCGCAAAAATTGACTAGAGTAAACTTGCACTTCTGCTCGGAATATCTTTTTCAAAAATAAAAGGTTTTTTTGCCAGGCACATACAAATCTTAAGTTAAAATTTCATTATTTTTCCTTTAGCCGTTTGGGCTGTAGAGCCCTCACATACATACATACACACACACACACACAGATACACACACACTTATAGTTGGAATCGATTCAGAGAAGGTCAAAACGTATATTTCCGTTAAAAATCTCGAGATCGAAATTTTTCATGATCATTATACTTATACTGAGTATAAGAAAGTAAAGGGGAACCTCAGGGTTTTTTTTAGGTTTTCTCCAAAATAAATTTGATAACAAACAAAATTCATTTTAGTTTTTTAAAATCGATTTAGTAGATCTTGAGATAATTCAACGACCTGTTTAAAAAATGTAGTTTCGAGGAAAACGCGTTTAAAGTTTTATTACAATAAATTTTAAAAGTGAAACGTATATAAATGAATTATTTTAATGTATTACCTTTAATCAGCCATTCCTGGTGAATACTGAAGGTCTTCTACTTCTGCCAAATGATTCAATCTATCTGTTCAAGCCTTTTTTTTTTCTGAATTCGACCTTCCTTTGACGGTTCACTATTACTCTGCGATATTCGGTCTTCATCGAATTTTTCCGCCTAAGTGATCGCAGTCCCTCCAATTTTGATGCCCATTAGGTCCAATATGGCCAGATAAGTCCTGGAACCTTCATTAAAAGCAGGTGCTGATATCCATGCTGTACCTTCTACAACTTTCCGGCTTGCAAATTAGCTCTTTGGAGTTATTTTCCATATTAAATTATTATAACTTTCGTTAGCATTCTCCGTATTTCCTCCAAAAAATCTACTCAGTACATCATTGGTACTAAGTGATTCAAATACACGTAAAATATGTTATATACGTGGGTCTAGTGCTGGCTCATGACTATGGCTCATTTTTTTCATTACTTTTCAAAAACATGCACCGCTACACATTGCAATATTCATATCTAGGTTCTGCGATAGTAGAAATTCGATGGTAATAACCTACAAGGACTTCTTTTTTCATATTCTCAATAGAATCTGGATATCTTTTTATTGCAAGCCCATTAAAAGTGACTTTTCTCCTATCAGTTTTAGGGTCAATTTTGTTGTTTTAACTACTGGTGCGGGAATCGAAGTCACAGCGATCTCTGTCTTTGATTTTCGATCTCTTTTTCTTGGCTTTTCCTCTTTTTAAGATTCATTTTTTTGTTGTTCTTTTTTCTTCCTTTCTTTTCCTAAACGAGTAATTTTTTTCTTAACTTCCATTAATTCCCGGTATATCCGTTTCCCCACATGAACAACGCATTCTAATTTATGAATTTCAAAGTTAGCTCCATACGACTTAGATTCAATTAAGTTGGTGTAAGCTTTGCTATCTCCATCGCCTATGTAATTACCATAATAAACATCAAGTAATTCCTTAGATCTTTTAAAAAACATCTTTCTTATGCGCATTTGGGTTAAATTATATCGTAGTTTCATTATTTTTCTAATTTATAATATTTGTTCTAACGTTTAGATCGCTTTTACACTAAATATATTTCTAAGAATAAATATTAAATGTCAAGCTTCAAATTATTTAAGTCTATTTTGTTTCTTTGATAAACAATTGACAGGCGCAGATGATACGATTTATGTAAAAATGTATATAATAAGCAGAAATATATTTTGAAACCATTCTTTTTAGAAAAAAAATTCTATCAAAAGTTGTGTTAAATATAAATACCTTTAATTTTTGCTAACGCAGTTTTTCTGTAACTGTAACCATTTTTGAGTAATTTCAAAAACTGCAAAAAATGACTAGAGTAAACAGGCACTTCCGCTTTGAATATTTTTTTCAAAAATAGAAGATGCACACCTCAGGCAAATGCAAATCTTAAGTTTAAAGTTTCATAATTTTAGCTTCAACCGTTTAGGCTGTAGAGAACATACGCACACACACACACATAGCCACACAAGCACAAACACATACCCACACAGACGCACGTCATTCCAAAAATAGTCGGAATCGATTCAGGGAAGGTAAAAACGTATATTTCCGTTAAAATCTCGAGATCGAAATTTTTCATGATTACAATACTTACTTACACTACGTATAGGAAAATAATTATCACAGCTGAGTCTGTGCTTATCTTCCCAGATTAGCGGAGCACTCCGAATTATGCTCTTCATACCTTAAGTAAATTTCTAGCCCTGTTAACTTCTGGTTACTATAGGTATTACAATATGATGATTTGACATGTAGATCAATAACTTTACCTGTGTATTTTCTTATAATTGAAAAAACACCAACTAACAATGAATAACCTCTAGTCATTCACGTTCCATCTCCAGACACAGCCAAAACATCAGCTTTATTTCCAGCATCTCTATTTAATTCAATTTCCTCTTTCGCAGCTTTTTGCGTAACCAAATCAAAACATTTTTTTGAAGCATGATGATATTTTCAAGTTGTAGCATAATAAAGAGTAGTAGAAAAGTTTGAGGAAATATCGATTAAAGAAAGAAATTATTTTTATCCTTGATACCCCAAGCCAAGAACTCTCATAATAAAAATTATTCTTTGATTTATTTATTTTTGCTTGAAAATTGGATAAATTTTCTCCCACAGGAACACTCTATACATATATTGAAGCCAATACCTTTGTTGAAAAAATGATATATTGCCTTCACAATCTTTGCACTGTATATATTGAGAGAGACTCGTAAAAACTAAATTGAAACACAATATCACGTATTTTATAGAGCTATCAATCAGTGGTGTAAGTTCATCACTGGTTTTTTATTTTTATGCAGTTGAAATTGGTAGGCTAGGATCACTTTCAGCAGTAAACTGATTACCTTGGAATTTTCTTTTTGCTTTTATTGTAGGCCGAAGAACTCGCCGAGAGCCTTTTCTATGTAACAAACCCTTATGAGAACTTGCACGCGTTTGGCTCCTCCCTCTTAACTATATGCGGGTAGCGATGTTTCTTCTATACTCACCTGGTGGTTGGTTTTTAGGTGAAGTCTTCTAATACACACTTAAATGTCCAGACTAAGATTAGCTCGTGAGAGATTAAATTGGTTCAAATAATAAATAAGAATTTAATTCAAAACTATAAAAATATAACAAATATGAAAATAACAATGACTTTACAAAATACTGCTTTAAGCTTAAGTTACTTACTGACAAAATAATACTCACTAATCGCAATCTGAACTGAGACCTCGATGTCAAGCGACATCGCAGTTTTATACTCAATTTTGACCTAAATTCAAATGGCCGATATTGTAAACAAATCCCGACCTAGCAACATTTCGTTAAATGCGGAAGGAACAATTTTATGCAACTGTTGCTAGATATGACAAAGCTAGCTGCATTTGCTAATCGCGAATTACCTAGCTCAGCAAAACTGAACTAGGTCGGTACGCAACTACCTTGATTCGTTTACATATGTAACAACACATAATAATTAAATATATAAATATAAAATTTTTATTATACGATAAATTAATAAATAAGTATATATATATATATATATATATATATATATATATATATATATATATGTATATATATATATATATATATATATATATATATATATATATATATATATATATATATATATATATATATATATATATGTGTATATATATATATATATATATATATATATATATATATATATATATATAAATTATGATTTATGAAACAAAGAGCTATATTTCTTAGAAAACACAAGATATTATTTTATATATCACCAGTAAACTGATGATATGATGAATAATCACTTATCATCTCAGATGTATAAATATCAAGTACTAAGCAATATTCAGCATTCTCTTTCTTGTATTCAAATGTAGAATACGTGTCATTAGATAAAATAAATATATCAAATATTTTATTTCGTTTATATTTTTTTTAAAAAACAATAAACGACAATAACGTAATTGGCGCAGTCGGTAGGATTGCCAAAAAAGGTGCTAAAACTAACGCAACCTTTTGGAATTTTTATTCCTTAATTGTGCAATCGAACATCACGGCTCTCGTATCCTGGAGCCCATCAGAGGTCTGTCACGACCCATCGTTAAATCGAAACTTGGAGGATTTCAACAAAATACTCCACTTCTTCGTGGTAAACAACTAGCTACAGCAGAAACAGTTCCCTCATCTTTGCAACAAGAAATCGACTTCGTTCCACTGCCGTCAACAACAAGAAGAATCCGTCTACCTGTCAACGAAATCAGGCATCCCAAATGAAGACAGCAACATCTATACTTTTTGTATCTATGTAAGTCTTTCATATTTATGTTCAGCGATTCAGATTGTGAATCTTTGACCACTGTAAATTCATTAAGTTCTGTAGAAGAAATTAATAGCGATTCACAGAACGATTTAGAAATAACAGATTTGTTAGATAATCTAAATTTAAACATAATGGCTACTTATAATGATATTGAACAGATATCAAAAATAATCCCCATTTATAATGGAGATGTAAGGTTATTGCCTATGTTCTTAAAGGAAGTTCAAAACTTCCAACGTTTATTAGCACCATTGCATATAAGCGACATACAAAAAGTATACGCTTTTTCTTTAATAAAAGCAAAAATCACAGATAAAGCTAAACTTATATTAGCAGACAATACATTTGAAACATGGGAAGATTTAAAACATTTCCTGGAAACAAATTTTGAAGATAAATTAACTTATGATACCTTATTCTTACAAATAGTAAATATAAGAAACATTTATAATAATAAGATAGGTGAAACATTACAGAATATGGCACACCTGTTCTCTAAGTGTAAATCAAAAATACAATTAACTCAATTTAGCAGCGACCAAAAAAATGCTTTAATAACAGGCTTTCAAAAAGTGATTGTTAAACATTTTATATCATTATTACCCCTAACGATAAGAGGTGCATTTGTGAATAAAAACCCAGATACTTCAGAACTTTGTGAACAATTGCTTAACAATGAATTCAATTTTGCGCAAAACTCTCATAATTCACCACTATTAAAACAAAATAATTCTTTTGAAAATAAAATCCCACCAATGAGATTCCCTGGTCAAAATTTCCCTAGTAAGGCTATAAACTTCAATAAAAAAACACAGTATCAAGGCCCAAATAAATTTGCAAGACAAAATATAATTAATAACACAGAAACACGAAAATTTAAACCTGTTCCAATGTCTGGAACTTCTAAACAAACATTTAATCAACCTATGTCCACACAAACCATAAGACAAAACTACAACCAAGAAATAGATGAAAGTGAGAACACTGATAGTATAGAAGAATCTGTTGAATATGTTGAAAATGAACGCGAAAACACATCCGAATCTTTTTTAGAAATAGACCAATTTCAAGAACAAAACGAGTGATGACTACCATTTTAAACACAATACCTATTATAAAATATAATGACTTTCATATTTTAATAGACTCTGGTTCTGATATAAACTTGATCTCTCCGAAATTAGTTAAACAAAAAAATTATAAAACAACACCAAAAGTGATAACATTTAAAACTGCAGCGAATAAAATTAAATGCACGGAAATTGTAAAGATAAAGATACAAAATAAAACTTTTGATTTTTATTTGTACGAGTTTCATGATAATTGTAATTTATTATTTGGCGTAGAAATTTTAAACAAATGCGGTGTCTCAATAAATTTCAAAAGCAATATAATAACATTTGGTGACAAACAAAAATTTACATTACAGAATGACATAGAATCAAATAAAAATAATGTTAATATACAAATACGTGATTCGCACTTATTAAACTCACAAAAAGAAAAATTACAAAAACTAATAAAAAAGTTTGAATGTCTTTTTCCAAAAGAAAATGAAATTTTATCAACCACTAACGTAGTCAAACATAATATTAAATTAAAGAATGACATCCCTATTTATTCAAAAAATTATAGATTACCGCAGGTATATGAAAAAGAAATAGAGGAACATGTACAGACATTATTAAAAAATGGCGTTATTCAAAAGTCAAAATCACCATACAACTCACCCATTTGGATTGTACCAAAAAAAATGGATGCATCCGGAAAAAACAAAACACGAATGGTTATAGATTTTAGAAAGATAAATCAATTAACAACAGAAGATAAATTCCCCATACCAAACATTGATACTTTAATAGACCATATTGGTAACCCAAAATTGTTTACAACCATAGACCTACATTCTGGATTTCATCAAGTAGAATTGAACCCCAAAGACAGTCATAAAACAGCCTTTAGTACTACATCAGGTCATTATGAATTTGTAAGAATGCCCTTTGGTTTAATTAACGCACCAGCTACCTTTCAAAGGCTCATGAATGAAGTATTAATAAATCACATCAATAAAATATGTCTAGTTTACATGGATGATATTATAATCTTTGGCAAAAACGAGGAAGAATATTTTAAAAATATTGAAACTATATTCCAAGAATTAAAAAGAGCTAACTTAAAAATTTCTATAGATAAAAGTGAATTTTTTAAAAATGAAACAGAATATTTAGGCTTTGTAATCAGTGAAGAAGGCTTAAAGCCAAATTAAAAAAAATAGAAGCTATAGAGAAAATTCAAACACCACGTAATACCAAAGAAATAAAATCATTTTTAGGCAAACTATCATGGTACAGACGCTTTATTCCGAATTTTTCAAAACTTACAAAACCTTTTACAGAATGCTTAAAGAAAGGCAGAACAATAGATATCACTAATCAAAATTATAAAAATGCATTTCAAACGTCTAAAGATTTAATTATTAACCCTCCTATATTAGCATTCCCAAACTTTGGAAACAAATTTATACTCACAACAGATGCATCAGATTATGCATTAGGGGCAGTACTTTCACAAAAAATAGACAGTGAAGAAAAACCTATAGCCTATGCATCGAAAACATTAAACCAGGCAGAACAAAATTACTCTACCATTGAAAAAGAATTAAAAGCAATAATCTGGGCAATTAATAATTTTAAACCATACATTTTCGGTAGAAAATTTGTTATTAGGACAGATCACCGTCCCCTTGTTTGGCTTTTCAACATGAAAAATGCCAATAAAAATTAATGAGGTGGAAGATAGAACTAGGTGAATATAATTTTGAAATAGAGTACATAAAAGGAAAAACTAATAAAATTGCTGATTTTTTGTCCCGAATAAAAAATGATTATAAAATAAATTATAAAAAAGGCGATGTACAAGATATTATTTTATATATCACCAGTAAACTGATGATATGATGAATAATCACTTATCATCTCAGATGTATAAATATCAAGTACTAAGCAATATTCAGCATTCTCTTTCTTGTATTCAAATGTAGAATACGTGTCATTAGATAAAATAAATATATCAAATATTTTATTTCGTTTATATTTTTTTTAAAAAACAATAAACGACAATAACGTAATTGGCGCAGTCGGTAGGATTGCCAAAAAAGGTGCTAAAATTAACGCAACCTTTTGGAATTTTTATTCCTTAATTGTGCAATCGAACATCACGGCTCTCGTATCCTGGAGCCCATCAGAGGTCTGTCACGACCCATCGTTAAATCGAAACTTGGAGGATTTCAACAAAATACTCCACTTCTTCGTGGTAAACAACTAGCTACAGCAGAAACAGTTCCCTCATCTTTGCAACAAGAAATCGACTTCGTTCCACTGCCGTCAACAACAAGAAGAATCCGTCTACCTGTCAACGAAATCAGGCATCCCAAATGAAGACAGCAACATCTATACTTTTTGTATCTATGTAAGTCTTTCATATTTATGTTCAGCGATTCAGATTGTGAATCTTTGACCACTGTAAATTCATTAAGTTCTGTAGAAGAAATTAATAGCGATTCACAGAACGATTTAGAAATAACAGATTTGTTAGATAATCTAAATTTAAACATAATGGCTACTTATAATGATATTGAACAGATATCAAAAATAATCCCCATTTATAATGGAGATGTAAGGTTATTGCCTATGTTCTTAAAGGAAGTTCAAAACTTCCAACGTTTATTAGCACCATTGCATATAAGCGACATACAAAAAGTATACGCTTTTTCTTTAATAAAAGCAAAAATCACAGATAAAGCTAAACTTATATTAGCAGACAATACATTTGAAACATGGGAAGATTTAAAACATTTCCTGGAAACAAATTTTGAAGATAAATTAACTTATGATACCTTATTCTTACAAATAGTAAATATAAGAAACATTTATAATAATAAGATAGGTGAAACATTACAGAATATGGCACACCTGTTCTCTAAGTGTAAATCAAAAATACAATTAACTCAATTTAGCAGCGACCAAAAAAATGCTTTAATAACAGGCTTTCAAAAAGTGATTGTTAAACATTTTATATCATTATTACCCCTAACGATAAGAGGTGCATTTGTGAATAAAAACCCAGATACTTCAGAACTTTGTGAACAATTGCTTAACAATGAATTCAATTTTGCGCAAAACTCTCATAATTCACCACTATTAAAACAAAATAATTCTTTTGAAAATAAAATCCCACCAATGAGATTCCCTGGTCAAAATTTCCCTAGTAAGGCTATAAACTTCAATAAAAAAACACAGTATCAAGGCCCAAATAAATTTGCAAGACAAAATATAATTAATAACACAGAAACACGAAAATTTAAACCTGTTCCAATGTCTGGAACTTCTAAACAAACATTTAATCAACCTATGTCCACACAAACCATAAGACAAAACTACAACCAAGAAATAGATGAAAGTGAGAACACTGATAGTATAGAAGAATCTGTTGAATATGTTGAAAATGAACGCGAAAACACATCCGAATCTTTTTTAGAAATAGACCAATTTCAAGAACAAAACGAGTGATGACTACCATTTTAAACACAATACCTATTATAAAATATAATGACTTTCATATTTTAATAGACTCTGGTTCTGATATAAACTTGATCTCTCCGAAATTAGTTAAACAAAAAAATTATAAAACAACACCAAAAGTGATAACATTTAAAACTGCAGCGAATAAAATTAAATGCACGGAAATTGTAAAGATAAAGATACAAAATAAAACTTTTGATTTTTATTTGTACGAGTTTCATGATAATTGTAATTTATTATTTGGCGTAGAAATTTTAAACAAATGCGGTGTCTCAATAAATTTCAAAAGCAATATAATAACATTTGGTGACAAACAAAAATTTACATTACAGAATGACATAGAATCAAATAAAAATAATGTTAATATACAAATACGTGATTCGCACTTATTAAACTCACAAAAAGAAAAATTACAAAAACTAATAAAAAAGTTTGAATGTCTTTTTCCAAAAGAAAATGAAATTTTATCAACCACTAACGTAGTCAAACATAATATTAAATTAAAGAATGACATCCCTATTTATTCAAAAAATTATAGATTACCGCAGGTATATGAAAAAGAAATAGAGGAACATGTACAGACATTATTAAAAAATGGCGTTATTCAAAAGTCAAAATCACCATACAACTCACCCATTTGGATTGTACCAAAAAAAATGGATGCATCCGGAAAAAACAAAACACGAATGGTTATAGATTTTAGAAAGATAAATCAATTAACAACAGAAGATAAATTCCCCATACCAAACATTGATACTTTAATAGACCATATTGGTAACCCAAAATTGTTTACAACCATAGACCTACATTCTGGATTTCATCAAGTAGAATTGAACCCCAAAGACAGACATAAAACAGCCTTTAGTACTACATCAGGTCATTATGAATTTGTAAGAATGCCCTTTGGTTTAATTAACGCACCAGCTACCTTTCAAAGGCTCATGAATGAAGTATTAATAAATCACATCAATAAAATATGTCTAGTTTACATGGATGATATTATAATCTTTGGCAAAAACGAGGAAGAATATTTTAAAAATATTGAAACTATATTCCAAGAATTAAAAAGAGCTAACTTAAAAATTTCTATAGATAAAAGTGAATTTTTTAAAAATGAAACAGAATATTTAGGCTTTGTAATCAGTGAAGAAGGCTTAAAGCCAAATTAAAAAAAATAGAAGCTATAGAGAAAATTCAAACACCACGTAATACCAAAGAAATAAAATCATTTTTAGGCAAACTATCATGGTACAGACGCTTTATTCCGAATTTTTCAAAACTTACAAAACCTTTTACAGAATGCTTAAAGAAAGGCAGAACAATAGATATCACTAATCAAAATTATAAAAATGCATTTCAAACGTCTAAAGATTTAATTATTAACCCTCCTATATTAGCATTCCCAAACTTTGGAAACAAATTTATACTCACAACAGATGCATCAGATTATGCATTAGGGGCAGTACTTTCACAAAAAATAGACAGTGAAGAAAAACCTATAGCCTATGCATCGAAAACATTAAACCAGGCAGAACAAAATTACTCTACCATTGAAAAAGAATTAAAAGCAATAATCTGGGCAATTAATAATTTTAAACCATACATTTTCGGTAGAAAATTTGTTATTAGGACAGATCACCGTCCCCTTGTTTGGCTTTTCAACATGAAAAATGCCAATAAACATTAATGAGGTGGAAGATAGAACTAGGTGAATATAATTTTGAAATAGAGTACATAAAAGGAAAAACTAATAAAATTGCTGATTTTTTGTCCCGAATAAAAAATGATTATAAAATAAATTATAAAAAAGGCGATGTAGTTGAAACAAATATTTTCGCACACTGTATTAGTAAAGATTTCAAATTTGGTAAAGGTTTAGCAAAACATATTAATGAACAATTTAACAGTAAAGACTTTTGTAAAAATCAATTATTAATAACACAAAATTTTATACTTCAAGAAGTCCAAAACAAAAAAATCTTTCATATATTTTCTAAAGAAAATTTAACGAAGAGTGTAATAAAAAATTTTTACAATACTCTTTAACATCATTAAGAGACTATTTAATAAAAAATGACATCTTTGAAATTTATCTGCCTTGGTTATCCTGTGGTTTAGATAAATTAGAAAAAAAGGAATTAATAAAATACTTAGATAAAATATTTGGTGAAACCAACATAATAGTAAACATATATGAACCATTTGAAAATTTCTCCTTAACAAATGAAATTAAATCAAATAATGCAACAAAAAGCGTGTCAACTGAAAATACCATACACAGTTCTGACGAAAACCCAGTCGAAGGAATTAAATACATAGAATATAGATTAAACATAGCAGACAATCAAATAATTATTAAAACCACTAATGAACCATTCACAGTAAAAATTGACAAATATTTTGAAAAGAACATCCTAAACAAAGAATGTTAGTAAATATCCATAAAAATGACATAGAAAATGAAATTTTAAATTTTATCAAAGAATATATAATTCCGAAAATTAAATACTATGCTATCTTTGAAAATAATTCCGATACATCCTTCTCTAAAGTAATTAAGGAAAACTTTGAAATTAATAGTATAAAAATCATAGCCGTAAATAAAATAGTAGAAAATATTGAAGATAAAGAACAACGAGACGAAATTGTTTATAATAACCATTTTGGAAAAATGAATCATAGAGGAATTATGGCTTCCTATAGATATTTAAAAGAAAAATACTATTGGCCTAACATGATTAAAGATATTACTGACCTCATCAATACCTGTAAAACTTGCAAGGAAAATAAATATGACAGAAATCCAATAAAAATATTAGATAATCTAACACCCACACCTGAACAACCTTTCGAAATGGTGAATACAGACCTTTTAACGCTAGATCAAACATTATTTTTAACCATGTATGACCAATTCTCAAAATTCGGATATATCACAAAACTAAACAACAGAAATGCTAAAAACACACTAGAAAAATTAAAAGAATATTTTAACCACTATAAATTTCCTAATACTCTAATAGTAGACAATGGCAACGAATTTAATAATGCATTGTTAAAAACATATTGTCAAAAAGAAGGAATAAATCTACATTTTACGTGTATCAATAATCCTAAATCCAATGCAATAGAAAGGTTACACTCTACTATTATAGAACAGCTTAGAATATTACACGCCGAAAAACCCAATATTAAACTGGAAGATAAATTACAAACCGTCATGTACTCTTACAATAACACAATACAAAGCGTCACAAAATTTTCACCATTAGAAATATTATACGGAAGAAGTAAAGATAATATATTTCCCAAAAAGCATCTTGAAACTCACGAACAAAAGGTCAACGATTATAAAACAAATTTAGAAAAAATAAAAGAAACCGTAACCGATAGAATAAAGCAAGAAAAGCAAAAAAGATATGTCCCTGAACAAGCAAAAGAAATAAAAAAGGAAAACATGTATTTAAAACAGAACCCTAGACTAATAACTAAATTTAAAAAACCCCTTTACAAAGAAATAAAGATAAAGGAAATAAATCCTAAACTTAAATATATTATACCCCATAATAAGAATAATAATGAAAACGTTAGAAAATATAAAATAGATAAAATTAAACTCTGATTACAGAATTGCCATAATTTGGGCCACACAAATAGAAGATGTATCTGAAAACCCCGGGATTAACGTCATACAATTAAAAAATAGTAAGGTTACAACATCAGAAAGGTTTTTATATTACACAATAGATGTAAACAACATTATAAATACTAGTAGGGAACTCGATAATCAAATAACTAAAATAAAAATATATGTGCGAAATACCACCAAATATTATCAAAATGAGTTAAAAATAACTTTTCTAGATTTATTTCAAATGAATGATAATCTACAAAACAGACTAAATATATTATTCCCTAAACGATATAAACGTGGTTTAATTAACGGTCTAGGTAGCATAATAAAAAGTATAACCGGAAATTTAGATAATCAAGATAAAGAAAGATATGATCAAATAATTGAAGAAATTAATAAAAATCAAGATAAATTAATGCAGAACCAAGAACAAAATTTACAAATTATTAAAGAAATGAATGAACACTATAATAAACAGTTAGATCTAATTAATAAAAATCAAGTTTATATTACAACTAGTTTAAAACATATCCTACAAACCCTTTCACGTGGTTTCGATGAGAATAAAATCTTATGGTTAATAAGTAAAGTTAATGATTATAAAATTCAAGTTCAACAATTAATGTATGTGCTGAACAATATAGAAACATCTTTAACGTTTTGCAATATACATCAATTACATTCCTCTCAAATTTTTACGGATAATCTTCAAATAGTAACCAATAAAATTCGTGAAATCATAAATATTAAATTCAAAAATTTCTGGGAATATGCATCACTTATAACCACAAATTGCAAAATTAATGATAATAATAAAATTGTATTTTTGATGATTGTACCAATGTATGATGACGAACAATATATTACTAAACAAATAATTCCAATACCATTTATGTTTAAAGAAAAATTATATATGTTAAATAACGGAAAAATAATATATATTGTAAAAGGCAATAAAAATTATATGTTACATAAATGTAACGAAATTAACAACGTTAACTATTGTAAAACTAATTATAAAATAATAGATAACTGTTACACTAATATAATAGAAGATAGTAACAATAAGAATTGTGATTATAATGAATTCAAAACCACAAAATGGTTTGAACAAATACCTCATTCAAACATAATTTATATTTATAATAAAATAAAAAATGTTCATTTGGACTGTACAAACATAAATAAAGAATTAAAATTTGGAATAATACATAAAGTAATAAACAACAACTGTATTATAGATAATGAAAAATTCAATAATGAAATTATGGCTAAAGAATATAATTTACAAATTAATAAATTTAATAATCCCGAAGGAAAAATATTCCCTCTCAATAAAAGTATAATTCAACATTTTCAAAAATATATTATTCCAAATATCACTTTAAAACAAGCGACACATGAACACATGAATAATCATTATAATCACGCTCAAAGTATATTAATAAGCATAGTTATTGTAATCATATTAGTAATTAGTTCGTATAAAATATTAAAATGTTATAACAATAAGAAACTGCAAAGGAAGAATGATATAACAGATATAGAAATGGTAAATTTGTAAATATAAAATAATATCTTCAAGAGGAGTAATTATGATTTATGAAACAAAGAGCTATATTTCTTAGAAAACACAAGATATTATTTTATATATCACCAGTAAACTGATGATATGATGAATAATCACGTATCATCTCAGATGTATAAATATCAAGTACTAAGCAATATTCAGCTCCATCGTGTCCTTTCCTTCTTCCTCCTCATCTACAAAACCTGCAATGTATAGCAGCACAAATACCCACTACTCAAGGCCCCACAACTATCCTCGCCTACTACAACCCGCCAGAACAAAAACTCTCGTCCGAACTCCTGCAATACGTATCTTCACTACCACGAGCCATCTTAATGGGCGATTTCAATGCGCGCTCTACAAGCTTTGGAGACTCAGCCACCAACTACAACGGAGAATGCCTATCTGACTGTCTCCTTCAACTGTCGCTGTTGAGGCTAGATTCATCGGAACCTACGTACATTGGAAACCGTAACACAAGTATCTTGGATCATATAATCATAACAGAGTCACTGCTGCGCTCCTTCGACACGACGCCTTTCATCGGTACATGTGTAACGAGCGATCACGTACCTCTCCTAACACAAACAACAATCCTGGGCATCACACCACAGAAAAGCAGAATCATTACCAAACACATCAAGAACTACAACAAGGCAAACTGGGAACACTTTCGGGCAGATATAGAAAACGAACTGCCGGTCCACCAAACAATCAAGACACCGGAAGAAATACAAGCAGCCATCAACATAATCACAGACGTGATTACCAACTCAGCAAACAAGAACATTCCCACCAAAATCATTCAAATAGACACAAAACGCCAACCCCTACCTACTGGGTTAGTAAACATGATCAAAGAAAAAAGAGCTCTCTATAGAGAATTCAAACGTCGCCAGGATCCTGCACTCAAAACAGAGTGGAACCGTCTAAATGCTACCATTCGTCTTTCCATAACAAGGTACAAAGAGAAGATGTGGAATACTACCTGCGCAAACTTAGACTGCCGGAATGGAGGGAAATTTTGGAGGAAGTTCCAGTTAATCACAGGACAGAAAACCAAAGAAGAGGCACCCCTAAAAATAGACAACCACATAGCCACTTCAGATGGTGAAAAGGCTCAAGTTTTCGCCGACCGAATGGTAGCAATCCACGGAATGCCGCAAGATGCAAAATTCAGCATCTCCTGGATGAACAGAATCACACGTTTGCACGCAGGCATGGCTCTCAAACACGGAGAGAACACAGACGACTACGGACCGCAGGACTCATATGACGTCCACGAAGAAGATGTGATATCGTGCATTACCAGGAAAAATAATACTGCTCCAGGCCCGGATGGTATAACTTGGAGACACATTCAACAACTCCCGGAGACGGCTTTTACATACCTAGCGACCATTTACTCTGGCTGTCTGACGCTGGCATTCATACCACCAACATGGAAGACTGCAACCATTGTTATGATTCCTAAACCAGGAAAAGATCCAACTGACCCGGGATCCTACAGGCCAATTTCGCTAATAAACACTATGGCAAAAATTCTCGAAAGACTTATAAAAAACCACATATCTTCTTGGTGCGAAGAAAGACATGTCATTCCAAACACCCAGTATGGCTTTCGCACGGCAAGGAGCACAGATAACGCCCATCTACAGCTACAACACGCCACCATCAGATCCATCGAAAAAGGGGGATGCACAGCAGCAGTTTTCCTGGACATCGAAAGAGCATTCGACAAGGTGTGGCACCAGGGCTTGCTTGTCAAAATGGCTCAAATAGGCCTTCCAAACCACATGATTAGATGGGTCGCCAGCTTCCTAAATAGCAGAAAAGCTAACGTTCGTGTTAGAAGCTCATATTCCAACTACTTTCAGCCCGAAGCAGGTGTTCCGCAAGGTTCTACTCTTTCCCCTCTGTTGTACTCCATCTACGGTGCAGACATCCCACTAGCCACGCAGGAAGTGTCAACTGGTGCCATCCTTTACGCTGATGACACAACCTATTTCGCGTCCGGAAGAACCGCTGAGGCAGCGACCAAAAAGCTACAACTCCAAATTAAAAGACTAGAGGCCTGGATGGAAAAATGGCGTGTCAAACCCAATCCCAACAAGACCCAAGTCGTTCTGTTTAGACACCCCAAAGGAAAGGCAGAAAAATTCGACGCAAAGCATGTTACAATCACGTTATGGGGCACTAAGGTGAGAGCTCAACCATCAGCGAAATACTTAGGAGTCACATACCAGGGCAACATGCTGTGGAACCAAGATCAGAGAGACACTAACACAAAAATTCGTCGACGCCTTAGACTCTTGCTTAACATCAGATGTCACTGGGGCGGTTGCTCCACCAAAACCCTTGTGCACACATACAAGATGTTCATCAGGCCTCTCATAGAATTTAAATCAGTGGTATTAGCCGGAGCCTCACCAGATATTAACGCAAAATACGGACAAACAGAGAGGGGAATCCTAAGAAGACTGTTCCGATTACCCTTAAACTACTCTTCCAAGTTGGTCGAAGAATTAGCTGGGACTGAAGGTGTCGAGGGAAGAATTATAAAACGTCAAACCAGATTAGCCACCAAGAACCTGGAAAACGGAATCCAACCAACAGCCACCCTAATTCTACAGAAACCGCAGGTTCCCATACGGAAATGGAGACCTTTGCCAAATCCTGCCAATAAACTATTAGAGCTAGCAATATCTGCCATCCCGTAAAGACAGAAACGCTACAATCTAGGCTATACTTTACCATATTTTATCATTTATGAGACATGCATAATATGCAAACGTGTATTTTTTTTTTCCACTCTTTAAATACTTTAGTATCATAATTTTCACTTATTATTATTATATTATTAGTTTTTTTTTTTTTTTTTTTTTATTAATATAAAGGTATTCAAATGCTGAAGAGGGTGATAACCCTACAACGGCATAAACATTGTTGTACACATGAAATGTAACATTAAAAAATATATTAGTATGCAATAAATAACCTTACAAAAGAAAGAAAAGAAGCAATATTCAGCATTCTCTTTCTTGTATTCAAATGTAGAACACGTGTCATTAGATAAAATAAATATATCAAATATTTTATTTCGTTTATATTTTTTTTAAAAAACAATAAACGACAATAACGTAATGTATATATATATATATATATATATATATATATATATATATATATATATATATATATATATATATATATATATGGCACAGATTAAATATATACAGATAGACAATGTAAATGGGACTACGCGTGGCGCGTCGATATAGTTCGTTTTTGTACCAAGAGATGGCTGTTCTAATAGAAGCAGCTACACGATGGCTAACGATTTGTAAAGCTAATTTGCAATTCATTTTTGAAAGTTGTTTGGATTTATATGAGCTTCCATTAATTTACAGTTCGATCTTACTAGTGTACTGCATTTATCTAAATTACAAGTTTGTATTACGTTTGTGAACGATACATTATTGCCATATAAAATAATTTCAATAGATGTGGCACTTCGTACATGACATGTATTTAATAATGAAATAGGCAACTGGGAGTTTCCACTTGGAATATTAACCACGAACCATGAATAATAAGGCGCTTCCACCATATTTAAAATTTCGACCATACCAAATTGTTTCTTATACTATAAAAATTGTTTTAATGCCATTTCACCAAAGGCAACAACGCAACATTTTTCCGTATCAGACATTGATGAACCTTAAGTCGTATTTGTTGAAAAAAAATTTATAGGCTGAAGGTGATTTGAAATAAAAACATAAAGAAAATTCTATTTACGTTTTGCACCACTGTTTTTATAGCGCAATGACACATTTGCATTTGTTCCACCACCCTAGAATATACTGATTAAAGATTAAAGTTATTGATATCAGAGAGAATATCAAATTTTGACTTTTCTTTCTTTCCTAATTTTTTTTAGCTCTACAATGATCGTTTATTTTTATGAAAACGTCGAACTCGTTTTAGTTTTTTACGAATTGTTTACTTTCGCGGACTTTCAGTATCAGAATATTATTTTTTTCGGCAAGCTAAATCTAGGAAACACAAAGGATTAGATGACCATTGTTGTGCAGCTTCACTGATTGTTGGCTGCCTTTCCGGTGTTGAAGGCAAATTAATTTCCTCTGAATACGAATTACAGTATTCGAGTTTAGTAGACACTACTTTCAATTTTGATGGTGATAATGGGATTAAATTATAATTAATCTCTAATACTTGTACCGGTACAGCATTGAGATACAATTTGTTTCGCAAAGAATCAACAAATGAATCGGAATTGAAATGATCAGCACAAATCAGTTTACTTTGAAGCTTAGCAAAAGGCATATCGATAAGTAATGAATTACCTGAAAATAAATAATTGTCTAATTAAATTATTTTAAACATGTAGGTATTTAGAAATTATCTAACGAAATAGTATTGCATAAATATCAGCATAGAAAAATTATTACCACTTCTTGCGACCCATTATGCACACTTTATTTTATTTATGACTGGAAATTTAAAAAAGCATAATTTAGGATGTTCCATTCGCGATATTTTACAATTAAAATAAACACACTTCTGTCCAGACATCTTATATTAATTTTAAATAAATTTTAAATTTGGATAAATATAACAAAAAGATCGCCCGCTAAATATATATGCAATTGTATAAATGAACAATCAGTAAAAATACACGAACTATTCAATACAAGATCAGATTTCTTATCGAAATAAAACGAAAACTGTAGAACATGTATGGTTTTAGTTAGTCGTGGCATAGCGTATGGCACCTTTATAGTAGCCACCTCTAGTGCGGGGGGTAGCACTAAAATATTAAGCGATGCATTACGTTATACGTCAGTGTATACTTGTCTGTGGATCAGCTACAGATATGCCGAGGCCGAGTACATCAAGGAACAGCAAGAAAGGTCACTTAAGGATAATTGTAGACCAGGGGGTGTCAGTAATATAACTAAAAATATAAATACACCAACTTGGGTTAATGAAATATTGCGTACGGGTTGGGTTTGGATATTTTTATTATGTAAGTGTATAAAACAAATAGATGATGGAATTCAGAAAAAATACTCTATCGAATGGGATTAAGATATATATGGCAACTCATTTGAGAAAATATAACTTTGTGTTGTTGCTCGAGAACCACTGGTTTAAAAAAATATTTTCTTTCACAGTTGGATTTCCCCCTTATACTATTTTATGGTATCTTTAATAACATAGAAGTTATTCGAGGTAGCTCGTTTCGCTGTTACACCCTGGATACGTCAATAGAAGTACTCGGCGCTACTTCGGTTGACATGCGGCATGTTTGTCGCTGAACTTTCTTATACGCATTTACATTAGATTGTTGCAATTTATAAAATAAATTTGAATGGAAAACCTATTTTTGAAAGGAATATTCCCTCCAGAAGTGCATCTATTATCTAGTCATTTTTTGCATTTTCTGCTTTATTTGCAGAAAGATTAGTTGGAAAGAAAATAAAAGATATTAATAGTTGCGCATAACTTTTATTTGAAAATATATTCATTTTACTGAAAAAAAAATTATAATACCTTAATATGTCTCAGGTCTACTGCATTATATATTTGACCTGCCCCAGTAGTTGATGACTTCTCTCGGCGTGGCGTTACATATGATAGCATGCGGCATGACTGTATCTTTCTTATTTGCATCTTGGTTAGATCGTTAGAATTTATAAAACAATAAAGTCAATGTCGGTGACAAGAAATAGTCACTTTGTCAAGAATTTGCTAGCTGGATTCTTTTCTGTCGATTCAGCATGACAAGTGGGGCATTTGCTAGTTGGCTTCTTTTCTGTCGCCTCTGCATGATATGATATGATGACGCTAAAATCATTGTAATTATTAGTTAAATGTATTATGTAGGTCAAGTATGTTACCACGTTTTAAGCAATTTTTACTATCTTATACGCAGTATAAGTATAATTACGTGTAAACACGAAAATTTTCGATCTCGATATTTTAACAGAAATATACATTTTGACCTTCCCATAATCGTTTCCGACTATTATTGGAATGTCGACCATCTATATTGTAACAACTGGGATTGTTAAATTTGACTTTTCCGCTGATCTATCATATTGGTGGGTCGACGACTGCCATAGTGTCAAATCGCTGATATCGGTGATTCGAATTACTTTTTATGCCTAATCATGAATTGTCAAATGTTGCGATATTACTAACCTAGGAGAAACTAACCTAAAAACCGAACCAAGCAGGGACCCTCGAGTTACTGATACCGTCATTCCCGGTTTGGCAGCGTAGATCATCACTCTATATTAATCATTACCTAGATTATAATAATTATACTTTGTTCGTTTTTAACTAGTGTTACTTAGATTATTTGTTCAATTATTATTTTAAATAAAATATATTAATTTAGTAATCAAGTGTTGTTTATTAATTCGCGAGACCACGAAGTGCCAGAATATCCCGAAGTTAGCAGCAACCATCATAATTCAGGTAAGTATAACCCTTGCCCTACCCCGACTATATCTGCGACGTAAGACCCGCCGGACCTAGCTGCGCAAAATCGCTATGACATGCATTGAAATTTTTGTTCAGATAAAAAGGATATTTAGATGATAATTTTGAATAAATCAAGAAAATATAATTTTTTATCTGCAATCCATATGTAGCATATTTCTATTATTTTACTTAATAATAATATTTTATTACCCTTTTTCATTAAATACATTTCTTACTTTAGATATTAAATGCCAAATTTTAAATTATTTCATTGTATTTTGTATTTCTGCTAAATATTTGACAGGGCCAGTTGTTACGATGTTTCAAAATAAGTAAATCAATGAATTTTAATAGCTATTTTTTGAAACCGTTACTTTCTCAAAAATAAATTAAAATCAAATTAGTGAAGAATGCTAATATATTTAATATTTATTTTAAGTATTTGTGCTGTAAGTGCAACCGTTTTTGTATAATTGCCACAGGACCTGCAATACATTATAGAAGCAGCCCGGCAGTGTTTCGTTTTAGTGCTTGCGCAACTATGTGATTTAGAGATGTCAAATTGAGCCAAGATAAAATATATATATATCCAATATTTATTTTATATTGATTTGGTATTTGGTGCTACTAGGATAGTTTATGATATAAAAAATGTATATGTTTCTTCGTTGAAGATTTCTTGTGGGATGTAGCTGAATAAAAAGGTCTTTTTTGGAAGTCGTAAAATAAATGTGACAGGGCTTTTATTGGTATCACCTGCAGTTGTCTTTAATTGGTTTTTGCATATAAGCGTAAAAAAGGAATTTGTATTGATAAATGTTTGGAAATTAAAAATGCATTAAGAGTGTTAAATATTTAATAAGTAATCACGTTCAAAATAACATTATAAAATTGATGAGGTTTTTCTCAGTTATGGATTCGAATATGTGAAGTTAAGCTAATCTTCTGTGCAAATTCGATGTTACACAGCGCAAGACAAGGGTTTCGCTGGTGTATGAATACGCATGTGAGTGGTCAAACAGATCATCCGACTAAATGATCGTTTGCATATTGTGCATTTGTGTGGTTCTCTCCGGTGTGACTTCGAATATGGCTAGTTAGGTTACTCTTATGTGCAACTTCTTCGTTGCGCACCGAACAAGTGAAGGGTTTATCATGTGTATGGATACGCACGTGAGTGGTCAAACTGCTCTTCTGATTATATGAACGTTGGCAAATTGTACATTTGCATGGCCTCTCGCCGGCGTGGGTACGAATAAGTGTAGTTTTTTTTTTTAATTTGTGGTTGCATACTGAACAAGTGAAACGTTCCTTTAGTGTATCGATGCGCATGTGAGTGTTAAAATGGATCTTCCGATTAAATGAACGTTTGCAAATTCTACATTTGTATGGTCTCTCGCCTGTGTGGGTTCCAATATGTTTAGTTAGGGTACTCTTATGTGCAAATTCATGGTTGCACACCGAACAAGAGAATGATTTCGGAAATCAAAGATGCATTAAGAGTGTTGTTTCCACATATGAATAGTTATAAATAATAACGTGGATAATAAAATTTGCAAGGTTATTCTCCAGTGTGGATTCGAATGTCTTGTTAAGTAACACTGCCGTGAAAATTTTTGGTTGCACACCGAGCAAGTGAAGGGTTTCTCATGTGCATGGCCACGCATGTGAGTGGTCAAACTGCTCTTCTGACTAAATGAACGTTCGCAAATTGTACATTTGTATGGTTTTTCACCACTGTGGGTTCGAATATGTCTGGTAAGGTTACACTTATGTGCAAACTTTTGGTTGCACACCGAACATGTGAAAGGTTTCTCATGTGTATGGATACGCATGTGAGTGTTCAAATTTCTCTGTTGACTAAATGAACGTTTGCAAGTTGTACATTTGTATAGTTTCTCGCCGGTATGGGATCGAATATGTGTAGTTAGGATAATCTTATGTGCAAATCTTCGATTGCACACCGAACAAGTGAAGGGTTTCCCATGTGTATGGATACGCATGCGACGGGTCAATTCCTTCTTCTGACTATATGAACTTTTGCAAATTAGACATTTGTTTACGCCAGTGTGGATTCGAGAATGAGCATTTACGATTTTCTTCTGGGCCAATTTACGTTTGCAGACTAAGGGTTTCTCTTCGTTATGACTGCGCATGTGAGTAGTCATATTAGTATTTACACCAGAGGAACGTGTGCAAATTTTATAACTGTTGGGTTTTTTCCCGGTGTGGGTTCGTATATGGTTCCTCTCTGCAAATTCTAGGTTACACACCGAGCATGAGAAGGATTGCTCCTTAGTATGGATACGTTTGACAGGAAGACTTTCCGTTTGGCATTGTTTGTCATTATCTTGCCCATCCTGCTCTTTCGAATGCTGTTGTAGGGGTGACAAATTTTTATAGAGATTTGCAACACCATTATCTTCTTCCGTTTCTCTACAGGTGTTGGGTTCGGCTCTAACAACAATTTTGATTATCATTTTTATAAGTAAAACTATTTTTATGATCGTCTATTATTGTTATATTGCCAATAGAGATCATGTTCGCTGTGCTTTGGACAATTTTCACTGCATGGCTTCGCAATCTCTTATCCGATTCACAACATTTTTGGACGAATTTATAAAATTGGATCATTTCTTTTATACAACCATAGCAAAGACTTGTGGACAATCCATCGCAGGTGTCGTACTAGAAAACAAAAACAGTTGCAGTCAGAAACAATATAATATGTTGAGCTTTGGAACACTGTTATGGGACTGAACAACCTATGATTTCAGGAATAATATTTACTTATGTATGTGGGATTATCTCAAAACCGGAGTATCGTATTGAATGTAGACATGATTATTATATTGATTCCATGTAAAATGGCCCAAAACTATTTCATATTATTAATTGACGCTCTAGAATTTGTCTAAATTCATATAATATACTATTGTTATTTTTAAAATAATTGTTAAATTGTTTAAATATAAATTTAATTTTATTTTTTTTTTATAATTATTTTTGTTTCGTTTAGAGTCGGTGGCTGTGTACATAAGAATTCAACATGTAAAAATAACTTTGCGAATTACCCCACAAATTATTATAAACAAAAATGACTCAAAAAAAATTGTATAGCTTAATATTCTGCACTCAGATCAATAAACAAAATGAATTTTGCATGCTTTAATAGTTGCAGAAATTAGATTTGAAAATATTAAAAATTACAATTAAATAGTACTATAATATTAAAACAAAAGACTAATGAATTTGTGCCGTTTGAAACATGTCATTTATTTATTTTGTTATTCCCGTATTAAAGTTAATTAAATTTTTTCTAACTAAGAAGAACTTATTGTAAAAACTTTTAATATTATAAAAATTGTTTACGCAAAGGTCTAGATTTATTCGCCATAATATTTCCAAATAGGCCGATGCCAAGCGTTACAACAATACGCATTAATGTTAATAAATTGGAATTCACGGAAATGTTGCGGCCAATTTAATTTTGAATAAGATGTTTACAAATAATTCATATCATTATTATAAGAAATAAAAATAATCGCACTAATTTGGATGGCGAAGAAAGAGTTCTGGAACTTGTAATTATTAATCCCATATTAAAATAAAACCATCAAGAAATTTTCCCTACATTAATTTTAATTAAATTAATATATTTAATAAATAATATAAATCATTTTTATGAGCAACTATGAGGTTATGTTTGACGCGGTTAATTCCACAATAAAACATATACCAACTAAAAAATTTTTGTTGGTAGCAATGCACGCTACTTTCATTCTTGTAAGCGATAAGATATCGTTTGATATAAGCTATTGTAAATTGGGATTTACAAGGTGGTCACGAGAATATCAAATAAAAACAATATCTTAAAGCACATTGTAAAGTCACTTGTAATCAATACAATATTGTTTCGCAAACAAGGGACACGTGAATTAGGCTGATTGTCTTTTAATTGAAGAAATAAATTATTTTAAACTTAAGTTTTGTATATGCCTGACAGGTGCACCTCTTATTTTTGAAAAAACAATCATCAAACCGAAAGTGCTTTTATAAATAATTAATGTACACCTGATGCTCACCCAGCTTTATACTACTAAACTTTTACTTACTTATACGCCAGTATAAGTGTAAGTATTGTGATCACGATAAATGTAGTTCTCGAAATTTTAACGAAAGTATACGATTTGACCTTCCCATAATCGCTTAAAACTACTTCCGACGTCCCTCTGTGCGTGTGTGTGTCTGTGTAAGCGCTTAACAGTCTAGTCGGTTGAAGGAAATATTATGAAACCTTAAACTTAAGATCCGTAGATGTCTCCTATTTTAGAAAACAACATTCAAACCGGAAATGCACGTTTGCTCTAGTCATGTTTTGCGGTTTCTGCAATTACGCAAAAATGACTGCACTTACAGAAAAATTATTAAAATAAAAATTAAATATATTAGCAATTTGTACAACCTTTATTTGAAACAATTATTCAAAGAAAATACCGGAAACAAGGAAATGGCTATTGAAATTGGTTCTTATTATAATTATTTTCGAATAAATGGTATCAACTGTGCCTGTCAATTGTTTAATAAAAAAAACAAAAACTGATATAATTTGAAGTTTGACATTTAATATTTAGTCTAAGAATTAAATTAGTGAAACGCGGTTCAAAGGGTAAGTAAGATATTATAAATTAGAAAAATAGTCTAAATAAGAGCTAACCAAAATTCGTATTAGAAATATCAGTGTAAGTGACAGTGGATGTTTTTTAACTGGTTTATATTGTATTTAAAAATATCTGCAATGTTCTAAACCCGTGTGACACGATGTATAAGTAAATATTGAATTTGATTTGGAATCAGAATTTTTGGATATCAAATTCAATACAAAATTATATATCAAATTTAATAGGACTCAAACTGCGCAAACCGCGTGCGCCGTGTACTGCGATATATATTTATGTAAGATGTTAGTTTCAGTTTCGTCAACTATAGTTAAATTATTGTTACGCTGGTCAATAAATGTAAGATATCTTCCATTATTATTATAGTATAAAAATCTTGTAATATTAGAGATCGGTCAAATCCAATAAGTTTCGAAACTATAAAACAGAGTGCAGCATTGCAATAAGCCAATAATACTGACATGCGCCGTACACAATTTATATATAAAAATTTACACACGTATCAAACACATTATTTTTAAATATCAAATTCAATACTGAAGACGTCATTACAAAACTAGTCGGGATCGTTTCAGGTAAGGTTAAATGCATATTTCCGTTAAAACCTCGAGAATTCTTTCAAAATGACTACTTAATTATATTGCGTATGTATGAATGTAATAAGTTTATTTCTTCTCTTTTCTGTCCAATAAATGATTTTACTTTCTTATACGCAGTATAAGTAAGTATTGTAATCATGAAAAATTTCGAACTCGAGATTTTAACGGAAATATACGTTTTGACCTTCCCTGAATCGTTCCCGACCATTTTTGGAATGACGTCCGTCTGTGTGTGTGTGTATGCTCTCTACAGCCTAAACGGTTGAAGCTAAAATTATGAAACTTTAAACTTAAGATTTGCATATGCCTGGGGTGTGCACCTCTTATTTTTGAAAAAATATTCAAAGCGGAAGTGCCTGTTTACTCTAGTCTTTTTTTGCAGTTTCTGCAATTACTCAAAAATGGTTACAGTTACAGAAAAATTGTATGAACAAAAATTAAAGATATTTATATTTAGCACAACTTTTGTTGGAATTCTTTTTCCAAAAACGGTACTAGTTTCAAAATAAATTTCTGCTTAATATATATATTTTTACATAAATCGCATCATCTGCGCCTGTCAATTGTTTAACAAAATAGACGTAAATAAATTGAAGTTTGACATTTAATATATATTCTAAGAAATATATTTATTAAATATAAAAGCGATCTAAAGGATAGAGCAAATTTTATAAATTACAAAAATAATGAAACTACGAAGTGGTTTAACCCATATGCGTATAAGAAAGTTCGGTGCATGACACTGCAGATGTTTTACTGAAGGATTCAAGCCAATGTTGCCAATGGCTCAAATAAGGTTTATTTGTAAGATTATAAATATGATTACGCTAATTTTTAGGTCTTTTGAGTGCAATGTGTTTTATTTTATTCTCGAAAATATATTTTATGAGATTCATGAGATTCATGTTATTAACAATCGACAACCTTTCTTTAGATTCAGCATTAATTGCAACAGAGTATTTAAGTATTATTAACAATTGGATCTAAGAGAGCTACGCCTATAAATAATTCGGAATTCTAAATCTAAGAACACAAGAAGTACACAACGTTCACCCTTAGATATATTTGCACAAAACGCATCATCCAAAGATGGCAAAACCCCTGTTTACAGAAACGTTCTACACACTTGATTCCATAATTTATATAAACAAAAGTGAACATTTTCTTGACCAATTGTTGAACTAGCAGATCAAAATGCAATCTAGATTTCAAAAATTAACAAGTTAAAGTGAAATGCCTAAAGAAATAACTTGCCAGGAAATATATATGAATGTGACTAATAATTATAATTTCTGTGTCCCATGTTATATTTGTCTTTTACCTAGATTTAGAAATTAGGAGGTCGCAAATTGTTCAATATATTAATTCTTTTTTAAAATGTAAATAACGAAATGCAATAGACACATTGAATGTTGGCGTAACTATGCAATATGCGACTGTCTGAACAAGCCTGAATTCCTGTTGACATACATATTATCAATTTGTATAATTTGTATTGTTAATATTTAGTTTAAAGTTTACCTGAATCTTGAGTGCAATTGTTTTAAAACTATGTTAGAATTTTCATTTGTGCTAATTTATCATAGGGTAAGTTTAAAAAAATATTTTTTTATGTTTAATACATGTCTAATGTAGTATATACTTAGACGGATAAATATGCCGAAACATCAGAGCTGGGCGGCGAAAAGAAAGAAATACGAAAAAGCGAAAAAAAGGCATAAATAAATTGCATAAACGTTTTCAAACAATCGACGGCAGAATCGACTCTTCCAGTTCCTTCTACTAGCTTATTATTACATTTGGAAGCAGAAGATGGCGAAGTGGAAACAAAATCATCAGAACAAGTTGTAGAAAATATTGATGTAAATCATAGTGCAATGAGTATGCAAGGTAATGTCTATTTATCAGAAAAATTTAATTTTCCTGATCCATTAAAAATAAGCGGTTTATAATTGAAACTGGTTCCAGTCAACCAATGGTGGGTCTTTTTCAAAAAATTGAAGGTCATTCTTTCAACATTAGTTTATATTAGAAGAATATTATTAAAACAGTTACGACCATTTCGAGAAATTGGTTATGTTATTCGATAAAATTAAATGTTTCCTATTTTGAACCGTGGTAGCTATTTAATAAAAATTTCAAAAATGAGAAAAGTTAAGTTTAGTTAAAGTTAAAGAACTATATTTGTAGACCTAAACTTTAAATTTGATTCGTACTGCATGTTTTTGTGTTTGTAAACTTAAAAGAATATGTGAAAATGTATTTAACTTACTATAATAAATAAAAAAGTTAATTAATTAATTATTATAATAAATTTATTTAACCGTATGAATGGTATTTTTTTAGTCTTCTTTGTCCTCCTATATCAAATTTTTTTAAATAAACTAATAAAAATGGTAAGTATTAATGAAAATAAGGCGCCAAAGCTCATGAGTCCGTGTGCATCGCACTCCTTGCACCCCCGGTTGCTACGCCACTGATAGTTTACACGATGCAAATGTGTAGGCAAATTATAACCTCAACCTAATTTTGTATGAGATTTTCGGAGGATCAGCCTAACGAATGTACATGTTATATAATTTGTATTAAAGCCAAATCAGAATATATAGATTACGAAACTAGTAAATATATAAAAGAGAGCCATTCCCTAAGCATCGGACAGCGCGCTCTTTGCACCGCTAAACATGGTATTTTTAATGAAATTTCATAATTCCACAAGATAATCCTGCAGTTTTTGATTTTATAACGCTAATTAATTACATTTTACACAAAATGAAACACATTTGCGGCTTGAAAACCACGTATTAAGCGAAATAACAATTTAAGGGATTGATGTTTTCATGTTGGCAACACCGAATTTTCGTGGCTGGGTTTTTCATGGACTGACATAAATAAATGCAACTTACTCTCAATGGGATGATATACATCAGTATTTCCGCCACGCATTTTTCAATTTCCGTCGAACACGATTCATACAACGATTTCACATCGTCGGATTCCATCATACAATTTCTACACACATTCTTTAACGCAATCGACATTTTGAAACAACAAGCAACAAACTAGGCATAAATTATTCACTGTACTGTACTGACTGTAAAACGTCAATGTGACAGTTGTACTGTACCAATGATTACGAAATATATGTACAGAGTTGCCGTTAATATGGGCGCGAAAGCAGAAGATGAAATAATTACAAAATATATTAATAGATGCCGCTTATAGTACGAATTTCGAACCAACTGGTCTGGGTTTACGTCAATGCTATTCTCACTCAAGTCAACAATGAGTGCTAAATAAAAATATTTGGTTCTCATTGTCAAAATAAATATTTTTATCACTTTCCTTGCGACTTATTCTGATAGAATCGGTCAATTAATATATATTTCTTTTGCCTAAGCGGTTGAAGATAAAATTATGTAACTTTAAACATAAAATTTGTATATACGTCTCCAAAAAACCTTTTATTTTTTAAGCGAATATTCCAACCTGAAGTGCATGTTTACCCTATTCATTTTTCGAATTTTCTACCATAACTCAAGAACGGATAATAAATGGTTAAGGTTTATGACACACACATTAAAAGTGTGGACACAAAAATCAATCTTAAATTAAATCCTATGTTTTCATAATGATGTTTCACAGCTCTGGATTTACACTGTAGAGTGTACGGTTTTAAACAGTGCAAGCAAACGCACTCAATCATGGCATTTCCTATCTAAGTGGGCTTGGTTGCGCAATGTTATTGACGTTACACAGTGGGTGTTTTCCAGCAAGGGAACTTTGTCAAACGTCAGACATTCTCAAACACTGTGTCGATTGCTAGAACACTTTAGGAGTTACGTACTCTACCCAATAGAGTGCGCGATAGTCATTTATCCCTAGATCCTGACAAATTCAATAAGAACCTATTAATAATGAATTATATCAATCAAATTCGAAGTGTGCAATTTAATTAAATATTTAACATATCAATCCAAGCCGAAAATGCTCAAGTACAATATGGTTTTGTTGTAATTTACGCGGGACGCAGTAATACCATACATGTAAATTTTTTAAAAGTTGGTATGCGAATTACCAATCTGCACCAGACTTTGCTTTTTAGCAGAGTATGGCAGAGTCGAGTTGAGTCGTACTCTGGCGTAGTTGGAACGCAAATATCATACACTGTTACACAGTGTTAACCAAGGAACAGCAGGAAAGGTCACTTAGGGATATTTGTGGGCCAGGGGGTGTCAGTAATATAACTGAAAATAGACCCCGACAACTTGGGCTTATGAAATATTGTGTACGGGTTGGGTTTGGAAGTTTAAGAAGACGTATAGAAAGAGATAGACATAGTAGACAGAGATAGATATATGAGAGAGATAGGTATATGCATTAGAAAGAGATAGATGTATAGGTAAAAAATGAAAAGACAATTTTATCCACAGCATTCCGATATACTTCAAGGTATAAATAATTTTACTGATTCGACCGGTAATTTATTGCCAGTCGGTAAAATTATTTCTACCCTGAAATATATTGGAACGCTGTGGAAAAAAATCGTCTTGCTCAATTTCGCCCTATAAATCTAATTAACAATGTTAATCATAGAATAAAAAATATAATATTTGGAAATAAAATCAATATAATTTAAAATAAATATGTTCAAGCTTAGACTGAGCTGTTAATTAAACTAAACTATTCACAAACATAATATTGGTCTAGAAAATGTTTAATTCATTTACATAATGTATGGAATCAATAACAGTACTTGAAGGCGAGGTTTTAAGCAGTGCCATAAAATCAAAATTGCCTCTATTTTGTTATAACAAAATTAATTTTTACTTTCTTATACGCAGTATAAGTATTGTAATCATGAAAAATTTAGATCTCGATATTTTAACAGAAATATACCTGCCGACCTTCCCTGAATCGATTCTGATTATTTTTGAAATGTTGTGTGTGTGAGTGTGCGTGTAGGTGAACGTTGAATATAAAATTACAAAACTTAAGATTTGTATATGCTCTTCTGGAAAATCTCCCATTTTTGAAAAGAATATTCAAACCGGAAATGCATATTTACTCCAATCATTTTTTGAGATTTCTGCAATAACTCGAAAACGGTTGCAATTAAAGCAAAGATAGTTAGAACAAAAATTATAAATATTAACATTTTGTACAACCTTTGTTATAATATATTATGTTATAATATATTTAGTGAAAAAGTGTTCCAAAGGTTAGTAAAATACTATAAATTAGTATAATAATAAAAATATGATAATCTAACCAAAATACGTATAATAAAGTTCAGTATAAGACATTGCAGATATTTAACAATGGTCTCGTGTGAGAGAACATGCAGATGCTTTTCAAGTCTACATATTATCACTAGTATTTCTTCTTTCACATATGGAGATTATGATGGATGTCTTCAACGATAATTCACCACGAAGCAATGACGATTGTTTTTAGTGTTTCGGACTTTAAGTGTTGTAGAATGATGATGTTAGAAGCACTTGCAAAATGTTGGAATTGGATACCATAATATTTTTAGCGCTGTTATTGTGCGAGTTTGAATATGTAGATGCTTTTAATGCTATTGTTGCATCTTTTCACTAGTATTTCTTCTTTCGCATGTGGAGATTATGATGGATGTTCTGCATTTTCGGCTGGTGATATTAGACTACGATTGTTGTTGTACATGTTCTTTGCCGCATTATATAGACGACGAGTGCGTTATAGGTTTTGAGTCGCCTCAAGTTGCAAATCTAATGAATACAGTTTTACGAAGTGAAATAACGATGTATAAAAAATGATTTGAGTAGGTTTACAATTCTAAATTATGTAATATGCCAGAAGACGCAAAAAAAACGTACCGAGTTGCAATACCGTATTATAAGTCTTATATGATCGCTGCTATAAATCGCAGGACAAGTACTAATCTGTGTGTAACAGTAGCCATACTCTCATAAATAAAATAATACATATCGGGTATTTTTGAATACACGATATGTATCATAGATAAAAAAATATGTGTTATGTGAAGATGAAAGAATATGACTACTACAAGGACAAATATTGTGATATGAAAAAATTACATTAATGAAAAAAGCTAATTTAGAAAAAACCAAATAAAGATAAAGAAAATTAATAAGAAGTTACGATTAAATTTAAAAATGATAGTAATATTCAAGCACAGCTGACAAATGATATAAAAAATGTTTAATTATTTGCGAAGATGCATCCTTTTTTTGTGTGTTGACATGGCTAATGTCTGAATGGCATCCATGTTGGGTCGAATACGAGTGTCTTTACCTGTCAGCATTCTGTTTATTCGGCCACACCACACAAATATCCAGAACCTGACAGTAAAATCAACAAACGTATTCGGCACATCATGAATCCCACAAGACAAGTAGCTCAAGTCAACACGTTTTTTGATGTCCGTAGCTATCATCTCCTTGATCCCCCTCTTGTGACAGTGCACAGGCAATAATCTGCATGTCAAGTCTATGATAGTCTTAAATGCTAAGGTAAAGTTAGTCTGCGGTCTGGTAAGTGCGTTTTTTGTAAGTTCTTTGTCGGTTATAAAAACATGTTCAGGTAAGGTATCTGATGAAATGAGTAATTGTTTACATCTGTTGCAGTCATTTGTTTTAGTCAGTTTGATAATTTTTTTGGCAACATAACCAGCCACGTAGCTGGTTATTTCCATGTCCATGCGTCTGTCAGTCTGTTTTAAAATCGTAAGTCGCTCATGAGGAACATGAGTGTTGGAGTCAGTTGAGGACGATTGAGTTGGTTGATTTCCTAACAAAAAATTCTTCAAGTCCGCGAACGGCTTATCGCCATCCTCCTCCGCGTTCGCTCCTACAGAATGCACAGACAAAAAATTGTTCACACATAAAGTGCGGAATGAGGAAATAAATTGAAATGAAGTAGGATTGCGGTTGGCCCCTAAATGACTTCTGATATTACCAAAGAAATTCTCTAAAGGATCCTGGTTCAGAGCTCTTAAATCGAGCGACTCAAATGAACTATTCTCCTTTAGAGAATTCCACAAATATCTTAAGCCATTTAGGGTAACCGCGAAATTTGAAAGGGAGGGTGGCTGAGGTTTAACAGCTATGCCTCCCTTTACAAATTTCATATCCTTCAGCATTTGTTTAGCCTCATTCCAAAACTCTATGTGTTTCGAATCTTCTGTCAATGCAGACCGTAGTTTATGAACAGCGGTGGTAGGATCGCGAGCTCCGTTCACGCTGTCAAATAATTTGTCCATAAAATTAACCAACTCAGCCGTACCCCATGCTGTATTAGTTAAGTCATGTCTTTCAGTTGGCTGTAAAGTCAACGTAATTTTAAATGCTGTGTAGGTACTGCGGCTAAATACCTGCACAGCATGTCGTACGCTCATCTTACGTATTTTGTCTGGTAGTACGTGTTCGTCAGTCAGTCGGTGTAACATCTGAAACTCACCACTATCAAAGCGGTAGAGTTTCTCAATGTCACGCCACGACGCGGTCAAGTCCTGTCCGTCTTTTTTGAACTGTAGGTCTTTTGTCAGCAGATTATTCCTCATACCCTTCAACAAATGAGGGGAATCAAAAAGATGAACAATTTCCCTCCCTTCAAAAATAAAATATTCTGGCCGAAATTCCCTCCCGGTACGAATGCAAAAAGTTCTCGTGTCCGCTTTCAACGCATTCATTGCAGCCACGTTCGTGGAACTTTGATCGCAGATAGTAGCAACTACTTTAAGATTTGTTGCTAGTGCAGATCGAAGTACCTCTTTGATGCTTCGCACCAAATCGAGTGTTTTAAAACCACTCTGGGTACCTCCATCTCCACCACCAACAAATAGAAAAGCATATGGTTGCTTCCATCTGCGATGAAAGCCACGAAGCATGAACACAAGAGCGCGATCGGCGAACAGAGGTTTCTGCACCGTACCATAATTTTGAAACCCCCTGATTACATCTTCGCCAATATCATACGTCAGATGTGGCTGAATATACACCTCGTCAAATAATAATGCGCAATGTTTGTCCTTGTCGGAAATATTGCCAGACGCACACATACTTTGGAGTTGTTCTTCCAGAAACAAATTCACTCCAGGACGGAAAGGAGTGCGCCTTAAAAACCTTTTTAAGGTACTACGAGAAGGCAGCGGTAACAACTTCTCCATAAATCTATAAGATCCCCGCAATTGCTTCAAAAGCGATACTGCGAGGACCTTATCATCTACAGAGTACCGCCACCCTCTCTTCCGCTTTCCGGCCTGGGTGATTTGGCACCACACAAACGTCTGCAAGGCTGTACCCAGAGATCCAAAAATACCATCTTTGGAAAAGACGTGATTTGGATCCCGGATACATTCCCTAACACCACCTTGCACACGTTTGCGTGTAGTATTTATGGTTTTGCGTCTGGCAATAAACATCCTGTTACCATCATTAACACAGATTTTTGGCCGCTTGGTAGCAGAAACAAACTCCAGTCCTAAAAAATAAAATAAAAAAGATTGTTATATTCGCTACATATTGCACGAATGCTATAATAAATAGATTAATATACTACACACCTTGTGTTGGTTGTAAAGAGACCGGATTACAAGAACTGGATTTTCGTTTTCTGCTACTTTGCGGTGTATTCGTCGTACCTGAATTAAATGTAAACTATAAAATGTTATTTATAATTGAAAATTAATTTGATGACTTACGATTCGATTTTCTGATCTGACGATGATTACCCATACTCGATACCTCTGAAAAATATTACAATTCATAGAAAGCTTATATTTTTAAATTAGAAGTACTACTTACTTTTAGCAACAGTGTTCGATGGGCGAGGGCTAGTAGTACTAGTAGCAAAACTAGTAGTACTAGGCACATCTGTATAAAAAATAGTGTCATAATAAATCAACAATAACATTTACATTATTTAGGGGTTCAAACGATCCCAATAAATATACATACCACTTAGAACACTGTTGTAAGAGGAAGAATTTGGGCAATCTAAAAAATAAATGAAATTATTAAATATTAATAGTTAGATAAAATATTACTCTACTAACCATCGGACACAGAAATCGAACTAGTATAGCAGTGATCAAATTCAACACTTGCACTTGGATGCACTGTCCAAGAAGATGTACTCGACGTACCAGGCAGATCTGCTAATACATCTGAAAACAATATTTTATTAGCTCAAGTTAAACCAAGCAAAAATATTTTATACCTTCCGGTTGCACGGAAGCACAATAATCGTGCTCCCTCAACGAAGATGTAAAAGCAGATACACTTGTTACATCGGGCATGGGGACATCTAAATAAATTAATTTATTAATAAAAATATTAATCAAATTAAAATGGTTTTTCCTACCTTCTTGCACAGCGTGCCGCTCATCCAAGTACAAAGTTGGATAAGCACCATGTAATACGGTATTTCTGCCTCTAGCATTTATATATATCCACCCAGGACTAAAATGCTTGAGGCAGACCCGATATGAATTATAAATTCGCATTTTTGGCATATTAAATAATTTGGGATTGTTTACCAGCCCAATCCATTTTTTAAACATCGTGCTAAAATTTTTCGGAAACCGCGTTAAACTGTATTCCGTCGATTTGCAACTTGGCACAGCGCAAGTAGTGTTGGTCGACATAATCTATCATATTTTAAATCAAGTAAAATACATAAAATTCAAGTAAAATACATAAAATACAAGTAAAACGCAAGACTTACGGATTTTGTTACAATGTAACGAACTAAAAAATGCATTCAAACGCCATTAAAAAAAAACTTAATGTTGCAAAACAATAACAAAAAAGTTGCCGCGCTTTTTAAAATATTTTTAAATGTTATTTGTGATAACAAATAATATTTTGTTCGTTAAGATAAATTATTATAAAATAAAGACGCTTCTCTCTTTATTTCTTATAAAAAAAAATACGTTTATTATAAGATAAAATTGTACAGTGTATAAGTAAAAATAAATAAAAATTACTTAATTAGCATTAAAATTTATTTTAAATTTAACATCCAAATATAGAACTAAGTATTTTAATTTATATAGCTCTTATAAAAAAATATGTTATTTAAATACAAAAAAATTTTAGTTCCAATATTTGCCGAAACAATCACTCAGTCCATATTGTAGGAAACATTAATACGGTTAGTACCTGAAAAGCGACGGTCACGCTCACGGCGGCCATTCTGGCGGCGCATAAAACTCGAACTAATTCGAAGCCCTCCCCCCAACAAGATGGCCGCCTGTGAACTACCGTTGGTGTTAACTTTGTACCTAGCTGGAAAGCACCCAGTGTGTACAGTTGTGATTGTTAAATTATAAATGCCGAATTTAAGTAATATTGACGTGGATACAGTGGGTTAAACGTGTTTAACACCTTCCGAAGATATGAATTTGTTGTGTGAGAACAATTGGGAAATGTTTCGCTGAATTATTATCGAAATTCTAACTTTACAGTCAGGTATAACCGAAAATTATTATTATTAGTTCAATCTATGTGTGTGTAACAACAAAATACTATATTAATCGCTTGATTTGTTAACTGATTGCTCAATTAACCGATGTATGCATCAATTGGTTATTTGGTTATTATGTTAGGTTTAGTTATGAAAATAGTATATAATTTTCTAGTGTGACCTACGATGGACTCCCAAAACAGTTATGCCAAAATTGATGGTGAATTATCGTGCGTTCAAGGAAATGAATTTAAATCTACACATGCAAAAACACGAAGGAGAGAAATCATATTCATGTTCAATCAGCATTTAAAGACGCATATGGTAATGCTATTGGGTTAATTTATTTCGTTAATTAATCGAAATTAACAACTCGCACTCTGGCGGTGAAACTAATGTACTACAAAAATTGGTTCTTACACCAGGCATTAATGAACCAATCAGCTGTTTGGTTCATTAATGCCCGAATGCTTATTTATTTCATACATATCGAAGGAACAAAACATCTATCGTATCTTACGAAGTAAATTCTTGGGATATGTCACCAATAACTTTTAAATAACGGTTACAATCAAAATACAGTTTTAAAGAACACAAAATAGAAGATTCTCCACTCCAAGAATGAATCGTTGTGGGAAAGAACATATGTAATCAGTTCCCTTTATTGCATAGTTCACTTTGCTGGACTTTGCTTGTCCAATCATAGCCTCTATCACAACACATTATTATTAATGCTACTTGCGCCACCAACGATCATTTCTTTCACGAATTAATTATTTTATATAAAGTATTATAGAAACATTGTTATCATAAATTAATAATTGTTTAAACAATCTTCATTTCAACCTTAATGGTTATGGTTTGATTTTCTGGGTAGCACACTAGCGTTTGGTATCGTTTCCAAGCTACAGTCAATCTAAATTATTTTAAACCTCTGCATTTTTAAGTAAAATATTTAAAAAAATTGCAAATAACGCAAAAGTAGGTGGTAGTTTTATTTGATTGTTTTTAAAAGTAAATTTTATTTTGTTAAATTTAGAACTTTAATGTTTTTTCATATAAAAATAGTAATTAATCAAAAAATGCAAATAAGTTTAATAAACCGCCATGTTTTTTAGGATTATTTCAAACCATCGACGTCATTTTACTATTTTGTGAAGAGGAACGATCCAATAATGGCATGGAATTTTTGATGACGATTCGATTAAATCAAGATGTGATTGATATTTATTTTCGATATTTAGACAGAAAGGAGGGTATAATAAAAATCTCAGCGCGAGAACATTCCGAACAATGTATCGATCAACAAAGATAAAATCCCTAATTACGTCGCAATAATCTTCAAATTCAGAACCACAACCAATGGATTCGGATGAGAGCTCAATATCAATCAATTTAATAAGCGAACCATCATAACCAGGCGGATCCCTAAACTCTTCAAATAAAGAACAGTTAACATTAGAAGATTTTTCCGCTTCTTTTCGGGGTATTTAGCTAAAAAATGTATAAAGAAAGAAATGAATTTACAAAAATTGTGGATATTTGCTTAGAAACATTTGAAAGTAATTTTTTAAAAGTTTACTACAAATGAATGACGAATATTGTTGTAAACATAAAATATATATTATTGGAAAATTAATTATTTGTAAATCGTTTAAAAATTGTATTTTGTTTATTAATGCGCGATAATAAACCTTATCCGAGACTTTGAATATTAAATCATAAATAGTGCCACTAAGATTTAATTTAAGATTGACTTTTGTTTCCACCCTTTTAATGTGTCATAAACTTTTACCATTTATGATCCGCTCGCTGTGACTGATAGCGCTGATTTCTCAAAATTAGGGCGCGGGATATTTATGAAAAAAATTACAAAATATTCTTAGAATACATTACTAGATGTAACATAAATATTTAGTAATAATAGTGTGTTTTATTACTTGGTAAACGTTATATAGAATCTACCAAAAAATCAGTTCATAGTACCAGCCACACGGTTACCATTTTGGTACTCTAATTAAACACATTTTTAAAAATATTTATGTTACTTCTAGTTATGTATTCTAAGAATATTTCTTAATATTTTCAAAAATATCCTGCGCCCTTATTTTGAGAAATGAGCGCTCCCAGTCAAACGGTTACCATTTTGGTACCCTAATAAAACACATTTTTTGAAAATATTTACGGCACTTGTAGTTATGTGTCCTGAGAATATTTTGTAATTTTTTCAGAAATATCCTGCGCCCTAATTTTGAGAAATCAGCGCTAATTGTTATCACACGGTTACCGTTTTGGTACCCTAATTAAACACATTTTTTGAAAATATTTATGGTACTTCTAGTTATGTATTCTAAGAATATTCTGTAAATTTTTCAGAAATATCCTGCACACACATTTTAAAAATTCATCTGAAGGTCGTTTATAATTGTGCATGTCAATAAAAGGTAATAGATTAGTAGCTAAAATTATACTATCGACGTATTATTAGGCCGTTATATGATAATTGAGGCAATCTTATAGGTTAGGTTTGTGTTTATTCGGCGTTGCTAACATTGCTTTACATGGTGATTTTCGAATTTGCTATATTGCCAGTACTGTTTGTCAGACTGCTCCAATGTCACGCCGGTAACTTCCAATACGTATCTATGGTTAGAATAGTTGTTTCAAAATGTCGATTGCGTTAAAGAATGTGTGTAGAACTTGTTTAAAGGAATCTGACGATATGAAATCGTTATATGATTCGTGTTCGACGGAAATTGAAGAACGTGTGGCGGAAATCCTGATGTCTATCACCCCATTGAGAGTAAGTTGCATTTATTTATGACAGTCCATGAAAAACACGGCCATCGAAATTCAGTGTTGCCGTCTTGAAAACAACAATTCCCTAGATTGTTATTTCGCCTAATACGTGGTTTTTAAGAAGCAATTATGTTTCATTTTGTGTAAAATGTAAATAATTAGCGTTATAAAATCAAAAACTGCAAAATTATTCACTAGAATAATTAAATTTCATTAAAAATACCATGCACAGAGGTGCAAACAGCGACCGGTGTGAACTTGGCGACGTAAAGCTAGCGACGATTTTATATTTTAGCAGAGCGGCACATTTTCGTCGGCGACGATATTTTTCCAGAACAACAAAATATTTCAATGTAAATAATGTCGGGTTAAAACTTTAATTATTCAGGGGATATAATAAATTAATTGGGGTAAATAAAATTATTATTCAGGGAATTACAGGGCGCATAAATATATATTATTCACAATTGTTGTATGAATGATTTAGAGATGCACATCGTTAAGTATCTCTAGACGTTTGTGACACTACCATAAAAATAGGGGTGGTAGATACATATATTGGCTAAATAATTATGCCAAAAAGAATATTCTATCCAGGGGATTAGGGGGTGAAAATTCAGTATTGTCACCAATTTATGTGTGTATGCAGGCAGAAATAAACCTAGTTTAGTATCTCTAGACGTTTGTGACACTACCATAAAAATAGGGGTGGTAGACACATATATTAGCTAAATAATTATGCTAAAAAGAATATTCTATCCAGGGGATTAGGGGGTGAAAATTCAGTATTGTCACCAATTTATGTGTGTATGCAGGCAGAAATAAACCTAGTTTAGTATCTCTAGACGTTTGTGACACTACCATAGAAATAGGGGTGGTAGACACATATATTGGTTAAATAATTATGCTAAAACGAATATTCTATCCAGGGGATTAGGGGGTGAAAATTCAGTATTGTCACCTATTTATGTGTGTATGCAGGCAGAAATAAACCTAATTTAGTATCTCTAGACGTTTGTGACACTACCATAAAAATAGGGGTGGTAGATACATATATTGGCTAAATAATTATGCCAAAAAGAATACTCTATCCAGGGGATTAGAGGGTGAAAATTCAGTATTGTCACCTATTTATGTGTGTATGCAGGCAGAAATAAACCTAGTTTAGTATCTCTAGACGTTTGCGACACTACCATAAAAATAGGGGTGGTAGATACATATATTGGCTAAATAATTATGCCAAAAAGAATATTTTATCCAGGGGATTAGGGGGTGAAAATTCAGTATTGTCACCAATTTATGTGTATGCAGGCAGAAATAAACCTAGTTTAGTATCTCTAGACGTTTGTGACACTACCATAAAAATAGGGGTGGTAGAAACATATATTGGCTAAATAATTATGCTAAAACGAATATTCTATCCAGGGGATTAGGGGGAGAAAATTCAGTATTGTCATCTATTTATGTGTGAATGCTGCACAATTGAACTTAGTTTAGCATCTCTAGACGTTTGTGACACTACCATAAAAATAGGGGTGGTAGATACTTATATTGGCCAAATAATTATGCTAAAAAGAATATTCTATCCAGGGGATTAGGGGGTGAAAATTCAGTATTGTCATCTATTTATGTGTGAATGCTGCACAATTGAACTTAGTTTAGCATCTCTAGACGTTTGTGATACTACCATAAAAATAGGGGTGGTAGATACATATATTGGCTAATATGCTAATATGGAATGTTAAATATGACGGAGATTCCGGAGTATCTAGGTTTCTTGAGCGAGTAGGAGACTTAAGTAGTGCTAGAGGTATTAGCAAGCGACAATTATTCGCATCTGCGGTTGTATTATTTAGTGGTAATGCTCTTACCTGGTTTAGCGCAAAGCGTCATACGTTGTCAACATGGGAGGAACTAGAAGTGGCCTTGAAAGAAACCTTTTTGCCATGTGATTACGAATTTAATCTTTGGGATGAAATTAGGAATAGGACACAAGGTAGTGAAGAAAAGGTTTCGGTCTTCATTGCTAACATGGACGGTCTTTTTAATCGATTGAATAATAAACCAGTTGAGTTAGAACGTCTAGTGTACATCCGTCGTAATTTGCAACCTTACCTACAACATAGATTAGGATTATGTACAATTGCGTCAGTCGTGGAATTGGATAATATATGCCATCAATTGGAAGACACAGAGCTTCGAACTCAGAAGTTCAGACCACCACCATCGGTAAATCAGTCGATTGAACCAGATTTAGCGTATCATAGACCTCGGTCTTCACGGATTTCAACGGTAGGAACAACTGATGCTGCTGCAAGTGTTGAGACCGTCTCCTCTTCGCAGCAAGGACTCACAATTGTCAGCAACCGCGACGTCGGCATTGTTATCACTGTGGTAAAGCTGATGTTTCATTGCGCGATTGTCCCAAATGCTCGGGAAACGCAAACATGAGGCGTTAAGCGGTCGTGTCACGCCCTCATGTACATACACATCGTCGACCAGCAATTCTAAAACGCTTATGAACAATATGGCTGTCGTAAATTACATAATTTCACATCTGGAAGATGATCAACGTCCTTACCTTGAGTTTTCTGTGTTTGATAAATTTTTTTTAGGTTTGTTAGATTCGGGAGCCTCACGCTCCATTTTTGTAGAGAGGGATGGGAATACCTCCAGAAATTAGAAATTTATTTAGATCGTGGTGATTCTCCACCATGTACCGTAGCAAATGGGAAAATATGTCCCAGTTTAGGGTCTATTACAATACCTGTTGTATTGTTAGATCATTTGCGTTTGATTAACTTTTTAGTTGTGCCGGAAATATCTAGTAGCGTTATTCTGGGTATGAACTTTTGGTGTGCGATGGAAATCGTACCGGATCTAAGAAGAAATGAATGGAAATTTTCTACGATATCCTCAGTAAGTATTTCATCTAATCTGAAATCACAATCAGAATTGACACCTTCGGAACAGGAGCAATTAAATACCTTCCTGCAAAAAAATTGGGCCCGTATGCCTGAATCATTGGGATGTACGACATTTGTGGAACACGTGATTGATGCAAACTCCATTCCTATAAAACAACGATACTATCCAGTTTCGCCAGTCATTCAGAAACATATTGATGAGGAATTGAATAAAATGCTAGCTCAAGACATTATTGAACCTTCATTGAGCTCATGGTCGTCTCCAATATTGATGGTATCCAAGCAAGATGGCGGATATCGATTCTGTGTGGATTTTCGCCGATTAAATAAAGTTACGAAGAAAGATGCGTATCCTATACCTTACGTGTCTGCTATTTTAGATCGATTGCAATGAGCTAAGTTCCTAAATGTGTTGCCGATACTCGAAGCTTTCTAGGGATGGCTTCGTGGTATCGTCGTTTCGTACAGGACTTTTCGACCATTAGTTCACCCTTCACGAATCTTTTGCGTAAAAAGCAGACTTGGAATTGGAATGGAGAGTGTCAAGCGTCATTTCAACGTTTGAAAGAGTGTCTTGTAACTGCACCAATCCTAACGTGTCCTGATTTTGAGCGTCCTTTTGTGGTACAGACCGATGCTAGTGGTTTCGGACTCGGAGCAGTATTAACTCAGACATTTGAGGACGGGGAACGTGCCATTTGTTACTTGAGTCGATCACTTAACAAGCCAGAACGGAATTATAGCACCATGGAGCGGGAATGTCTTGCGGTAGTGTGGGCGTTGGATAAACATCGTCCATATTTGGAGGGAGCGTATTTCACGGTCATAACCGACCATCATTCTTTAGTGTGGCTGCATAACTTAAAGGATCCATCTGGTAGGCTATGCCGATGGGCTGTGAAACTACAACAACATGATTATGAGATATTTCACCGAAAAGGGAAAGAACATGTTGTTCCTGATTGTTTGTCTCGTACAGTTGTCCATGGAGATGCTGTAGAAATCCAGCAACCCAAATTATATGCAAATATTGCAGGCAAGTGGTACCAGTCACTTTGGAATCGCGTACAGACAAGTCCACGAAAATATCCCCAATGGCTCTGTGAAAATCAAGTGATATATAAATATGTAAAAAACAAAAATTTCAGAAGTATCCGATGATGCGGATTATTGGAAGCAAGTTATTCCAAAAGACCAACGTCGAGCCATATTACAATTAACGCATGACTCTCCATCATCTGGACATCCTGGTGTAACGAAAACTTCCCAAAAACAACGTCAGAAATATTATTGGCCAAAGATGAAGGCTGATGTAGTTAGCTATGTCAGGAGATGTGTAACATGTATTGAACAGAAGGTTGTTCAAAAAGCTCCTCCTGGATATATGGGTTCCAGACCTAGAGTTTTTCGACCCTTCCAACTCATTAGTACGGATTTAATAGGACCATTACCTAGATCGACACGAGGTTATAGATATATTTTAGTTGTAGCCGATTATTTTAGTAAATTTGTTTTAACCTTTCCGTTGAGAGATGCCACTGCAAAAGCCGTGACGCGTCACATAGAAAACGACATTTTTCTACTTTTTGGTGTGCCGCAATACGTTATATGCGATAATGGAGTGCTATATAAAAGCAAAGACTTTCGTACCCTTTGCGAAAAATACAAAGTAACCATATTGTTTAATGCGTTGTACCATCCACAGAATAACCCGACTGAACGCGTCAACCGTGTTATCAAGACTATGCTTTCTTCATATGTTAAAGAAAACCATCGACAATGGGATTTATACTTACCACATGTCAGCTGTGCTATTCGTACCCTTATGCACGAAGTTACCGGTTTCACTCCTTATTTTATTAATTTTGGTCGAGAACATGTCCTCTCAGGTGGAAATTACGGTGGCGATGCTATAGCCATAGAAGGAAATGTTGAGTACGATCGCGAAAACACCGAATTACGAGCCACTGGTTTCCATAAAATATATGGTGAAGTTAGGAAGAGACTTGATCATGCATACTGACAGAGCCGGAATGTATATAACCTTCGTAGGAGACGTATTAAGTACGATATAGGACAATTTGTTTGGCGACGTAATTTTGCGTTATCTAACGCTGCAGATAATTTTGCAAGCAAACTCGCACCTAAGTATATAGGACCTTTTGTTGTTCGAAAGAAACTCTCAAACATTACTTATGAGCTTGGTGATCAGAATGGTAAAGATAGAGGTGTATGGCACGTGAAGGATCTTAAGGCTGGGATAGGCGTGGAGCGTATCAACGATGATATGGGATGAAAAGGTTTATTGTTCTTTTTATACTTATGAGGTAAAATTGAGAAATTTTTCCTCATGGATGTAAAGGGGGAATTTGTGACGTAAAAATTTTAACCTTTCGTTTTTCTCGTCTTGTCTATCTCTTAAAGCTAATCTTCTCTACATCTTTCGCTTTCTTAATGTTTTCTTTAAAGTTTACTCAGACTTGGCTTAGTGGTTAAATTGGTGGATTGTTTACAGCAATTTTAACTAATGGTAACCTCACTGTTAAACGTCAACAACCACGTGACTAAGTACGGTTTACATTAGGGAATAATTAATGACATATTTGGATATTTTATTACATTCAATTTAATATAAATAGGATTACAACTGAGTAAACTTCCATATATTCGTTTCCTTTCTTCTATGCTATTTTCTCTCTCTTTTCGCTTTCTTTTGTTGTTAATCAGAGGAATTCTGATTTTTGGAAATTGAGGGATTTTTGATTAGGAGTTGCTAGGGTTTAAAAAAAAACGAGGATATTTTTAATAATAACAACAATGAGAGTTTTGAGTTACGGTAAAAGAGTGTTTATTTTCCATTTTACTCAAGTCGAGTTATCCGTAAAGGGATTAAGGAAAGCACCTCTTATTTTCTATCGCGGAGTGTAGTGTTGCGTTGTGCGTAATTTCAGTTTTACCTCCGGTGAAATACCTGTAAAGGGATTAGTTTGTGGCTCAAATTCTCTGTTGCTGATAATTATCCGCTCTGTGCGACGACAAGTCAACAGTCGTCCTGCCAGTTTATCGTCTTCGGTTTTGGTTCGTTTTCTTCGCCCGGAGTACCTGGTCAATAAATTTATCACCCATTCTTCCACGGGAATCGTCGCCACCCACCATCGAACAAAGGCTAGATGTCCTCTGAACAAAGAAGTGAGAGAGTGGAGTAAACAAGATAAGTACTGCCGTAGTCTTTTCTTTTCATTTTTAAGCTTGATTTGTTTACACTTAAACAGAGATTTTTTTTATTTTTTATTTTTTTTATTTCTTTACCGTGATTCACCTGTCTACGATGAAATGTATGTGTATTATGTGAACCGAGTTGATCAACAAGGGCTATAAAACGTAGGAAATTGTTCTTACCGGGTAAAGTGATAAGTAGAACATAGCGGCACAAGAATTATCGTCTTTATTTTAGTACAGACATCCGCGTGTGCACGTCTGTAGATTCACCTCACGGATACGGAATTCACACAACGACTAAATTAAAAATTGTTAATAATCACTGTTACCTTAAGAGTTTAACGAACATTGTACCGTTATATTTACATGTTGCTAATAATAAATCCAGCATTTCAACATTATTGGCTTCCTTGTTTGTTTCAACCAATCTTTCCTTCAGCAGTTTGTGACGCCATTTTAGGAAAGAGAACCGTTGATTATATAACGTGTATTTGGGGGAAAACAACGTTTGTTAATCGTACCAATACTATGGAATCCTAGGGACTTTCGCGTTTTATTTTTGTTGAGGTAAGCACTATATTTAAATCGCGTGGCGCCCATGAAAAATATTCTTTTATTTTAATTTTGAACCACCCCTTCTTCACTGAGAAGCCGGCACCCTCAGCTTGACCGAGGATTTTTGGTTACGGTGTCGATAGGCACGTAAACATCTTTCATGATTACAATACTTTCTTATACGTAGTATAATTAAGATGTTATGGTTGCATAAAATAAATGCTACAAGTTTATAAATTCGTCCATAAATGTCGTAAATTGGATAAGAGATTGCGGAGTCATATAATACATAAGTAAGTGCTATTCCTGAATTCATTACGATAACTCAGAGGTTATTCAGTCTCATAACAGTGTTCCAAAGCTCAACATATTATATTGTTTCTGACTGCAACTGTTTTTGTTTTCTAGTTCGACTCCTGCGATGGATTGTCCACAAGTATTTGCCATGGTTGCTTAAAAGAAATGCTCCAATTTTATAAATTCGTCCAAAAATGTTGTGAAGCGGATAAGAGAGTGCGAAGTCATACGGTGAAAATTATCCAAAGCACTGATAACATTATCTCTATCGACAATATAACAATTGTAACAAACGCGCGTCTTAAGCGAACGTGCACGCGTTTGGCTCCCTATTAACTATATGCGTGTAGCGATGTTTCTTCTTATACTCACCTGGTGGTTGGTTTTTAGGTGAGATCTTCTAATACACACTTTAAGGTCCAGACTGGGGTTAGCTCGTGAGAGATTAAATTGGTACAAATAATAAATAACAATTTAATTCAAAACAATAAAAATATAACAAATACGACAACAAAATGGATTTAAAAAAAGATACTGAATAAAGCTTAAGTTACTTACTGACAAAATAATACTCGCTAATCGCAATCTGAACTGAGACCTCGATGTCAAGCGACATCGCGGTTTTATACTCAATTTTGACCTAAATTCAAATGGCCGATACTGCAAACAAATCCCGACCTAGCAACATTTCGCTAAATGCGGAATGTACAATTTTTTGCAACTGTTGCTAGATATGACGTAGCTAGTTGCATTTGCTAATCGTGAATTACCTAGCTCAACAAAACTGAACTAGGTACGCAACTAGCTTGATTTGTTACATTACCGTCCCCTTAAGACTGAATTCCATTGAAGATGAATTCAGTCCTCTATTGAATTTAGGTCGATTGCTCTAAACACTAATTTATCCTAAAAGATACGATTGTCTGTCACTCGCACTGTCACATGACTATTGTACCACTAGCACCGAGTTGGAGATAGGGGTGGTAAGAAGAGAGGGTCTTCTTTCGCGGGCGGTTCCTGGTAATAGAACTCCCACGAGGCAATCCATGATCTTCCCACTTAGGAGTCCGGCTGCCTAACCAGGTCGCTAATGACATCAGGGGTGTCGCGGGCAAGAACCAATCTGATTTTCTTGTTCGTTTGTCATGGGTGGCATCGTTTTGGAATGTCATCGCAAACCAGGTCACTCACTTGCTTCTTGACTGTTATTTCTAGAAATAGCAGCTTAGTGAGTACCTGCGCCATTAAATCGGAATTCTGCTGGATTTTTCTCAGTTGTTGATAGAAAAATCCAGCGACGTCTCTGGATCACCCATAAGTGAAACTGCATAGCCCGCCGGATTGTTGTTGACACGTACTTGGTCCCTTTCACCCCTGGAAGTGCCCCAGAGGGTTCTAGTTTCCCCTCCAACGTAGTTGAGTCTTCCGTGGTGCTGCGTCTCCTCCGCTTATCTGATACTTTGGTTTTAATAAAACTGCATTTTTATCTAAAAACCATGATAATAAATGCCGGTCATCTGCATGTAATTGACCCACGTTGAATTTCTGAGTCAGCGGATAGTTTTCGGTGTGGTTGACGATGCGCGAGTCTTGCTTGCTTACCTCGCATCCAGTTTCTACTGATGCGAGCGGTATCCGGCAAACAGAGTTCGCCTTCTCAACAGCACTTCGCGTTACTAAGAGACCGTGCTCTTCTAACGCGATCGGCTCATGTTCGAATGAAGAGTGTACCATGTGACATGCGGAAATCGTTGAAGTTTCTCGCGACCAAACAAAATTCTCAATTTTCTGTCGCGATCTCTTCCTTCTTATCTTTGACGGAAAGGTGCCCCTCTCTGTCAAAGTCGTGCGAACCACGGTAGGTTCGTCTTCTAACAATGGTTGATCCAACTGAGAGGTGCCACTCCCAGTCCAATCCGTGCGATCCACGAGTGGCTCGCGTTCTGGCAAATTTTGATTCATCTCCTTGATAAAATCCGTGCGAACCTTGCATGGTTCACTTGCCAGTCGAATATGACCAGACTGAAGAGTGCCCTCCTCCCTCAGATCCGTGTGAGCCATGAAAGGCTCGTTTTCTGACAACCTTTGATCCAACTGAGAAGTGCCCTCCTCAATGAAATCCGTGCGTACCACCCGTGGTTCGCTTGCCAGACGAAAATGACCCGGTTGAGAAGTGCCCTCCTCAATCAGATCCGAGTGAGCCTTGAATGACTCGTTTTCTGGCAACCTTTGATCCAGTTGAGAAGTGCCCTCCTCAATGAAATCCGTGCGAACCGCCCGTGGTTCGCTTGCCAGACGAAAGTGATCCGGGTGAGGAGTGCCCTCCTCAATCAGATCCGTGCGAACCGCAAGTGGTTCGCCATTAGCCACGTTTTTCTCCGTCACGTGGCTCGCCTCCCTTTCCAAAACAGTCTCCCTCCGGATTCCTAACTCAGGTATCTGAAAAACCTGCAGCATGCAAACGTTTAATCGTTTGCTGCCACCGTCGTTTGAATCCGCGACCCGAGGAACTAATTTTGGAAAGACTTCCCTTAAACTGTCCGGCGTTGGGTCGCCCCCGAGACAGTCTTCGCGTTTAAAAGAAACTGTGGTGTCTTCGCTTGATACCCGATTGTTCTGCTAGCTAATCGCGGTTTGGTGCTCTTTTTCCGTTTGCACCGGCCCCTTTGTACCGAGGGTCCGTTTTCCCGATCCCGAGGAAGTTTTATATTCGTCTCGGCACGTATAGCCGTCTTGTGCATATCGGCTTTTGATATTTTAACCTCTCGCGATAAAACCTCCTCATAATACTCCGCGACCGGAAGGGCTTCCTCCACCGTATAAAAGTTTTTATGCTTACGTACTTCGTTACTCAAACGCGTATCTAAACCGTCCAAAAATTGTTGTATTAGCGCGGCTTCTCTCTTAAAATGATTTCTGATTCTCGAATCTTCATCATTATTGTGACCACGATATACATTCGCGGCGGCTGATTCTAATCGGAAAACGAATTTACAGAGTGTTTCCTCTTTCAACCGATACATTTTTAAAAATTCGCGTTCGGCGGTAGCGGTATCTATTTTTCTCCCAAACAATCGGATTAGCCAAGTTTTGAATGCACAAACCGTGGTCGGTCTTTTATCTGCCGGCAACGCGTAAAAATAGGACTGTGCGTCGCCCTTAAGTCTTAGTTTCATTGCCGTCACGATCTGAATTTCCGACCAGTTGCAACATCCCGCGGTTGTAGCTACCCCGTCGAAAAATGATTCTAAATCCGCTCCGCCGGAATAATGTTCGATACTCTGTAATGCGTTCATCGCTGATGGGTCCGCAAAGATTGGCCCAGTATGAAGTCGCGCTCCACTATCCATCTCATTTGCCCACTTCGTCCGACCTGGTGTGGAAGGATTCGTTAAGGGAGGTAAATGATAGGAAAAAGGAATTCTGTGTACATCTGAGGTTTGTACGTCTTTATAGGTGGGTGGTGGTGCGAAGGGTGTTGCGGTCTCAGAAGTGTGTGCCGTTGTTACCGTTGTTACTGTTGCTGTAGTTGTGTGCGCCGTTTCCACCGCTGTGGAGATATCACGCCCAGCAAACGGCATCCTGATATCACTACACTACAAATAGTTAAGCCGTTTCGAAATTCAGTACTGGTGATTGAAGATCACACAGAGTTACTGATCCTACCGACTGCGCCAATGTAACAAACGCGCGTCTTAAGCGAACGTGCACGCGTTTGGCTCCCTCTTAACTATATGCGTGTAGCGATGTTTCTTCTTATACTCACCTGGTGGTTGGTTTTTAGGTGAGATCTTCTAATACACACTTTAAGGTCCAGATTGGGGTTAGCTCGTGAGAGATTAAATTGGTACAAATAATAAATAACAATTTAATTCAAAACAATAAAAATATAACAAATACGACAACAAAATGGATTTACAAAAAGATACTGAATAAAGCTTAAGTTACTTACTGACAAAATAATACTCGCTAATCGCAATCTGAACTGAGACCTCGATGTCAAGCGACATCGCGGTTTTATACTCAATTTTGACCTAAATTCAAATGGCCGATACTGCAAACAAATCCCGACCTAGCAACATTTCGCTAAATGCGGAATGTACAATTTTTTTGCAACTGTTGCTAGATATGACGTAGCTAGTTGCATTTGCTAATCGTGAATTACCTAGCTCAACAAAACTGAACTAGGTACGCAACTAGCTTGATTTGTTACACAATAATAGACGATCATAGGGATAGTTTTACTTATGAAAATGATAAAGAAAATTGTAATACACAAAATTTGCAATGTCCATTAACTGAGAGTGAAATTAAAAATGAACTTGAGCAAGAAATTGATTTTATAGAGCATAAAATTGATGTTAAAGCCGAAACCAACTCCTGTAGAGAAATTGTGAATGGAATTAATTCAACGGAAGAAAATACAGGTGTTGCAAATCTCTATAAAAGTTTGTCATCTCTAAAACAGCTTCCAAAAGAACAGGATGGGCAAGATAATGACAAACAATTCGAAACAGATAGTCTTCCTGTCCAACGCATCCATACCAAGGAGCAATCCTTCTCATGCTCGGTGTGTTACCAAGAATTTGCAGAGAAGGAAGATCTAACTAACCATATTCGAACACACATCGAAAAAAACCCAACAATTATAGAATTTGCACACGTTCCTCTGTTGTAAATACTACTCACATGTGCATTCTTAACAAAGAGAAGCATAAAATTGATGTTAAAGCCGAACCCATTACCTGTAGAGAAGCGGAAGAAAATACAGTGGTTGCAAATCTCGATAAAAATTTGCCACCCCTAAAACAACATTCAAAAGAGCAGAATGCGCTAGATAATGACAAACTATTCGAAACGGAAAGTTTTCCGGTCAAACGCATCCATACCGAAGACCAATCCTTCACTTGTTGGGTGTGCAAAAAGGAATTTGCAGAGAGTAAAAATCTAACTAGACATATTCGAAAACACAACGGCGAGAAACCATACAAATGTACAATTTGCAAACGATCATTTAGTCAGAAGAACAGTTTGACTATTCACATGCGTATCCATACACATAAGGAACCCTTCACTTGCTCACTGTGCAACCTGGAATTTGCACGGAAGAGTTGCCTTACTAGACACATTCTATCACACACCGGCGTAAAACCATACAAATGTACTATTTGCAAACGATCATATACCCGGAAGGATTATTTAACCGCCCACATGCGTATCCATATACATGAGAAACCCTTCACTTGCTCGGTGTGCAACCAAGAATTTGCATGGAAGCATCACCTCTCCAGACATATTAGAACCCACACCGACAAGAAACCATACAAATGTAAAATTTGCAAACGTTCATTTAGCCACAAAAGCAGTTTGACGACTCAAATTCGTACCCATGAGAAACCCTTCACTTGCTCGGTGTGCAACCGAGGATTTACACGGAGGTATCACCTAACTAGACATATTCGAACCCACACCGGCGAGAAACCATTCAAATGTGTAATTTGCAAACTATCATTTAGTCGGAAGGACAGTTTAATCACTCACATTCGTTTCCATATACAAGAGAAACCCTTCACTTGCCCAGTGTGCAATCAAGAATTTGCACGGCGGGATCACTTAACTAGACATATTCGATCGCACACCTGAAAAAACCTCACAATGTCTAGTTTTCAAATGTAATTTTGAGCGTAATTACTTATGTATATTATTTATATGCGCAAACAACACTCTTAATGCACCTTAATTTCCAATCATTTATCGATCCAAATCCTGTTTAACGCTTATATGCGAACACCTATTAGAGACATCTGCAGGAGATACCAACAGTCAAATTTATTTTACGACTTCCAATAAAGGCTATTATTCATCTACATCCAAAAAGAAATTTTCAACGAAGAAACATATACATTTTAAACATCATAAACTATCCCAGTAGCACCTAATACCAAATGAATATAAAATAAATATTGGATACATATTGTATCTTGGCTCAATATGACATGTCAAAATCACGTAGTTGCGCTAGCGCTATAACAAAACATTGTCGGGTTGCTTCTATAATGTATTGCAGAGACCTGTGGCGTATTATTCGGAGCTAACATAAATTTAAGCAAAATTTTCATAAAACCTGTTTTAAAAATTGAATTAATAAATTACTTTTATCACCAAAATTTTTTTCCCTTACTTAAATTCTTAAGATAACGTGCGGAACTAAAAAAATATGGATAGCTATACACAACGCGGCACTGGGTCTGACACATACCGCCAATATTATACTATGTTAACGATAATTGCATTGAGTCAATATTGGAATTATGTTACCGTGCTACTGAGGTAGTACGTCCATCGTATTACTTCAGTAGCACGGTAACATAATGCTAATATTGACTCAATGCAATTATCGTTAACATACTATAATATTGGCGGTATGTGTCAGACCCAGTGGCGCGTTGTGTATAGCTATCCATATTTTTATGATTAACAGTTGGGATGTCTGAGAAGCAATTACCGACTTGCATATACAATTTTTTAATTTAAGTGATATATTTTTCTAATCAAATTAATTTTTCAAAGCAATTTACTATTTTTTACCTTTTTATACGACGTAATAAGCAAGTATTGTAGAAAGAATAAATTCGATATTGATGTAATAACGGAAATATTTCTTTTAGCTTTTCCTGAATGGATTCTGATTATTTTCGGTACATTTTCATGTGTGTGTGTGCCAGAATTCGAGCTCTACAACCTAAACGATTAAAGGTAAAACTATGAGACATTAAACTTAAGATTTGTATACACTTGCAAAGAAAATATCCTATGTTTGGAATTAATACTAAAACCGCAAGTGTTTGTTTATTCCAGTCATATTTTGCGGCACATACAATAACACAAAAACGGATGCACTTATAGCACAAATACTTTAAATAAATGTTACGTATTCTAACGAGCCTACGGGTCATGCGAATACAGGGATGAAATACGGGTGGCCTAAACAACTAACCAAGGAAGCTCTAGTATGTTCCATAACGGCTGGGACGTATCGAGCTGAATATACGCGGGTATATATACGGCCGTTTCAGGCAGTAGGCAGACGAGTGACAAACCAGTGTACGCGTGAATAACTTTCTAGTGCGTGAGTGTACTATGTGGAAATCAATATTGAGCAAGTAGAGATAAATATCAGTGTGGAAATAAATATTAGTTAAATTAGTGTTAAAGATTTGTTCAAGAAGTACTTTAATGGTGTTCGGGTATAAGTGTTGTTAATAAATTATTAGTAGTGTTTAAGTTAAAAATAGTTGTTTGATTTCTCCACCCAAACGGTAAAAACGTTACTTAATTATTATTAGCATTCACAATTTATATTCCATTTTAATAATATATTATATCTTTCTACAATTTGCAATTTTTTTACAATTTTCATTAATATTATGAATACTCTTATTTGTAAAATATTTTCTACTACAAAAACAATTATGTAATTTTGAACGTAATTACTTATCAAATATTTATTTCTGCAAACAACACCCTTAATGTTCCTTAATTTCCAATCATTTACTTATACATAATTCTTTTTAAGAGACATCTGCAGCATTGCCAACAATATCGACGAAAATATAAATTATTTACTTAATGCAACGCGGTTGTTTTTCTAAAAGTTGCATTATTGCTATCAATAGATTTCTTGGATTTAAATAACAATTTAAGCAATATTTCATAATACTCGTATTCATTAAATGTCCGTCAACCTGTTATTTATATAAATATTTTAATTTTAATACATAAAAAAATTAAGGAATATTTCTTACCTGGTAAATTTTAATTTGGTGAATTTTTCACCTGAATTGGTCCTATTAATAATTTTATTATTATGGACATCTTTAATTTTTTTGTCGTATCTGACAAGAAATAATATTTTTGCCTAATGTTGAGAGGTTTGTAGATGAAGGGAAGCCAATATTTGTTAATGACTTTAATAACAGTATTGATACAAAAAATACACATGAGACAAATGAACATATTTTAACCGTCGATATTTCAAGAAGGCAGTTTTCTATATATTCGGTCGTTGGTGGTGGCGCCGCTAATGACAGCGCGGGAAGATTTGCATCGTATATTCCCAACAGCTCCTCTCAAGGCAAAGTGTACCGCGATGTCACTCGTGTCTACGACACTCATCCTTTGAAATTCCCAAAGACATTAGGCATTTCCAATGTTTCGCTTTTGGAAGTCCCCTTAGGTGAATACATCTGCAGGCATGTTCTCTGTCTGCATGTGATCCAAGCGAATTTCCCCTGCCTGAAGAACTTGTCGAACAAAATGATGTCGCACTTCGATGTGTTTCGTGCGAGAATGGTGTATTGGATTTTCTGCCGGCTTCTTTGCACCCAAGTTGTCGATGAATATCTGAGTAACGGGCAACTCCAGTTGCCCTATATCTTGAACTTGATGTTTTAAGTGAATCGCTTCTTTAGAAGCCTCGCTGAGGGCCATGTACTCAGCTTCAGTAGAGGACAAGGCGACAGTCCGCTGTTTTCTCGACTCCCGCGACACCGGTCCTCCACCCAAAGTGAACACATATCCGGTGTACGAACGTCTGTCGTCCACGCTCACGGCCCAATCCGCATCCACGTACCCTATCAGGGATGATGACTCTGAACCATATTTGATGCTTAAGTCTGCTGATCCCTTGAGGTAGCGGAGTACTCTTTTCGCCGTTTCCCAATGCGTCTTGCCGAATGAGTCGTTATATTGACTGAGCATGCTTACAGCATGTGAAACATCCGGCCGTGTAACTACGGACAAATACATGAGTGCTCCTACGAGCTCTCTGTAGGGTGGTTTCGCACCATCGTCCGCAGACCAAACATCAGCATTTGTTGGCTTTGTTCCAGGATCGATTGGCGTTGACACTGGTTTACAGCTGGACATCTCGAAACGATGTAAAATGTCCGAAATGTACCTTTTCCTTACCTTGATCCCGGAGTTATCGCGAAATACCTCTATACCGAGACAATATTTAATCTCACCCATGTCGTTGATCTCGAAGGATTTATGAAGACGCTGGTGTACTTCATCTATTTCTCTCGAATCTCGAGAGATTACCAGTATATCATCTACATAAACAACGATGATCATAATATCTTTATCTTTACCTCTTGTAAAGACACATGTATCGCCCTGGGTGGGCTTGGCCCCAAGCTTCTGCAGCTCCTCGTTCAATCTCGTATACCAGCAGCGGCCTGCCTGCCGCAGTCCATAAAGCGCCTTCTTTACTAAACAAACCTTGTTACCTATTGACAGATCAACTAGCATTTGTTTGGCTTTAGCGATGACTATTATTAGTTTTCTCCCATATTTAGTGTATATTGATGTGGCCGATAGAATTTGTATACTTCATTAACTTCTAGTCTGTTATTTTTTGAAGTCCCTTCCTAGACCGACTTCGTTTAGTTCTTTTAATTCCATGATGATTGAACAGTAGCTGATATTTATATAGAATGGTGTAAGTATTTATATCGATGAGAGACAAAGTTAGACCTTTCACGTATCCACTACGTGCTAGTTATTTACATTTTTAAGTATTTACTACTAGTATGTTGTTTGGTTACGTGTTATTTTTGATCAGCAGACAAATGAAAAGACTTAATTTATATGAAATTAGGGATATTGATAAAAACAATGTGTTTAGTTTTACTAAAATTTATTATGAGTTAGTAACTAGTTTCGCCACACAGTGGCATCTTCAGACTATAGTCTGAAGATGCCACTGTGTGGCGAAACTAGTTACTAACTCATAATAAATTTTAGTAAAACTAAACACATTGTTTTTATCAATATCCCTAATTTCAGTATGGAGTTTTACAAAGTAACGGCCAACACCATCGAAGACTTAATTTATATATTTACATTCAATGTTACATTTTGTTATTTGCTTTTTATATGCATTTTGAACAATGATAAGGCAGATTGGGTCCTGCTACGATTTTAAGTATTCAAGCACATTTTCACAATCTGCGCGAGCGGAAGCTCGTCGTTTCCTAGAATTTGATTTCTCCATACAATTCTTTTGTAGGAAAATAAATGATTTGCTGAGTGTCGTTTGTTTGACCTTTCGGCTAGCAAACTTCGTGGATTTCCGTTTGGCTTTTCGGCTCGCAGACTCGTGGATTTCCGTCTGGCTAGCAGACTCGTGTGCTTTGATGCTTTGTATGCCCTATTGCAGAGAGTAGGGGGAGGCGGATCTCAACGTTAAATCGGTTGTACAACGTTGAGCAAAGATGGCGGGTTCCATGGAGCTTACACTGGACGTTAAGTTGTCGCCGCAGCCCCCGAGGGCGCACGTATTTTTTTTCGAATGGATGGATATGCTTTTAATTTTGTGGAACAATAGCGCACGAAATGCAAAAGTACCAAAGGAACCTTCTAAATAAAAACCATTATTTAAATAATACAAATATTTTTACTAATTCAGGTTTAAATTTTACTTTATATAACATTCACATATTAATAAGTTAAGACAACAAATATATTTTTTATTATTAAATATTAATAATATTCGTATTTGGCTCTTCAGCGCCAGGATAAGCGCAATGTCTAATCCACCTGCACTCGAAATGTTTTGAACATACACGATATGTCCTATAAACTTGTGCAGGAGGAATAACGTACAGTCGCAGATTGTTGATTTTTGCCAACCAAATTTGGAAAAGTGCTCAGTCTTTCGGAAAACAGGCGAATCATTTTCCGTAATCAAAGGATCCGGGAACACAACAGAATCGGTTATTTAAATGCATACTACGAACAAACTATTATAGAATTCATATCAAATGTTTACTATTTATTTGTGATTTAATACTACATGCCACAAAAAAAGGGATTGCTCAAAAACAAACACTTGTTAGAGATAAATAATATAAAATACAAAAGAACTTTCCGATAAATAACAGAGGACAAATCAATAACAAAATTGAATGTATGACGTATTGCACAATAAAAATGTTACATTATTTACAAAATGGATTCCAATAAACGTACTTATAAATAAATAATTTGTTTTTGCAAAACATGCAGTATAAAATCATCCTAAATTTTTATTTGATTAGTAAAATAACAAGTAAATATTTAAAATTTATATAAATTTTCTATATCGCGACGATCGCGACATCTAGAGCAGTGGCGAATATGACAATTTCTAACCTAACAAAACTCTGTCCAATGGTAGCTATGCTTCTTATTACTCCCCCTACTATCTGCCCTGTTGGCAGTGTTGATACTCTGGCCTTTCGGCTAGCGGAAATGTGTTTTTGATGTTGACATGTTTTGTGTGAAATTAATGATTTAATATTGCATGCCGCTCTTTTTCAAGAACCCTCCAATGTGCTTTATTCCCGCAGTACCTGTCTTCTGATTTTGAGATCGTATGGAATCAAACTCATTGAAATGCATAATTTGAAATAATTGTATCCAAATAGTAAATTATATATTGTATACAAATCTTGTTCAGTTTAAATACGAGCTCTCACTGTTGAGATGCATGCGTTCTCGAATAGAATTCATGATGTGGAGGTTCGTAATTTTTATCAATTATAAATTATATTTCCAATTTGGTTTTTCATTTGGTATTACATATATGCATGAACAAAAGGACGTGTCATAGATTTTAAAAATACAGTCAGCAATTCATTTTAAACCTCTATTAAAAGAATACGTTATTATCCTTTATGAAATTAATAAAATCAGAACATTTACAAGACTTTAAAAAAACATCTGCAGTGTCATGCACCGTACTTTCTTATACGCATATGGGTTAAACCACATCGTAGTTTCATTATTTTTCTAAATTATAATATTTGTTCTGATCTTTGGAACACTTTTGCGCTAAATATATTTCTTTGAATAAATATAAAATGTCAAACTTCAAACTATTTAAGTCTGTTTTGTTTTTTTTGATAAACAATTGACAGGCGCAGATGATACGATTCATGTAAAATTAAATGTAATATGAAGAAATTACAAGAGCCATTTTCTTGTTTCCGGAATCGTTTGAGAAAAAAAATGTCATATAAAAGTTGTACAAAATGCTAATATCTATAATTTTTACTGTAACAATTTTTCTGTAACTGCAACAGTTTTTGAGTAATTGCAGAAACTGCAAAAACTGACTAGAGTAAACATGCACTTCCGGTCGGAATATGGTTTTCAAAAACGGATGGTTTTCGTACCAGGCACATACAAATCTTAAGTTTAAAATTTCATAATTTTCCCTTTAGCCGTTTGGGCTGTAGAGAGCATACACACACACGCACACAGCAGTTACACACACACACACAAACGGACGTAATTTCAAAAATAGTCGGAATCGATTCAGGGAAGGTCAAAACGTATATATCCGTTAAAATCTCGAGTTCGAAAATTTTCATGATTACAATACTTACTTATATTGCGTGTAAGAAAGTAAAAATTAAACTTAATTTTTTTATGAAACGACTTTATTAGTCATAATTATTCTACGATGAAATAAACAATCAAATGAACATATTACACATGAAATTGAAAATTTAATCTTTCATGCCGCTTTCTTTCAAGTGCCCTCCAATGAGCTTTCCCCCCCCCCGGGTATATTTACCTGATTATGGCCTAACAACCGAAACAAGTCGTATCAATAAACAATTTTGTGAAGTACCACCGAGGGTTTTTCTATCAGATTTATTTGATTAATTATTCTGAAATGTTTTTTTTCATTATACTTGATGATGGCCAAACAGCCGAAACTATACGTATCAATAAATAGTTTTGTAAACTACCAACGAGTGTTTTTCTATAAATTTTATTTCAGGTCTTTTTTAAAATAGATACTACGGACTCCTGGTGAAGTTCCTGACTCGCGGTCATGTTAACAAGCCACTCGCGCATAACATCGGTCGCGATGAGGACAACATCGTCCGCTGACGTTGTCTTGTCCATGCTAATGTAAGAGTGTGACTGGGATGGTCACCTCTTATCGGTTGTACTTGGGTTCTTCCTAAATAGACGTGAGGGTGAGAAGGGAATAGGGGCGACCAGTTGAACGAACACTAAGTGGATGATAATAATTAGTTATATTGAATAGTCCACATAGAGTTCTTATATAGTCGGTCAAACTGCTGACATAACAATATGCGATATATTGTTATTTAGACATTGCGGTAGGTTGACCTAGTAACTTCACGGAAGGTAATGTTATTATGATGTTTCAGCATAACATTTGCAATGCTTACACTAAGGGTATAAAATACCGCACAGATCTCTTGGTCTGTACAAATATTACAATATTATTAATTTTTCATTACTGGTTCCTAACTACTACATGCACTTTATCATTGCTGTTTTCCAAACAAAAATCCGTAATTTCCATTTCTGTGACTTCAAAAAACTTCAGAACCTGGCCACGGCACCAAAATTGTAACGCGCCGTCGACGTATTACGTAAACTGTAGACATTTAAATGACTAAAAGTTACCCAAATATTAATTTAACCAAATAAATTCAGAAAATTTATTAAACAAAATCAAAGTTATCGATTTTATATTGATTTATTCTTCAATCAATAATTTATCTAATTAAAATTTAGATTTTACATAAATAATTGACTTTAATTATTTATTAACTATCTTTAATTGGCATGATCGTCTAGTTTTGGACCTACGTTGTGTGTGTGTGTGGTAACTAAATAATTCGTTGATCTAAAGTCGCACAGAAAAGGAGTTATACGGAATATCGAAATAAAAGAGTTTGAATCCTTCTTATAACAATCAGTTTATTGAACATAGATTTTATGGAATGCAATGCAAATGATCTATGACTCCATGAGGCTAACTGATGGCTAGTAATGCACTCGCACTGAGTGTCGCCAAAGCTCGCGTACTGATGTAGAATAAAAACTACTAATTACCAGAATTTACTGTTTTACTACTGTGTATGAAATCTGACGGTCACAAAGGTGTTTTATATGCAGAGCTTTTGTCCGCGGAACTGTTTGCGTTCCGTGCACGCCACTGGACTTACGTTTGTTGGCCAGCCTGTGCACCGTAGAAATAGTAAGAGTCGTCGACACCTTGTTATGTGAGGTAGATTTGAATACAGCTTTATTCAGTCCAGTCTGGTAATCGTTATTTAATTTAATTTAGTAGTATGCAATGAGGACCCATCAGAACGACCGATCACTCAATCCATCTCATATTCCAGTGCTCACAAAATCATAGATATGTCGTCGACAATAATATATGAAAGTATTCAATTTGGGATAAAAGATCTTCTTCCTGTTGCCTAGTAACCCTCTGATAGACGCTCGGTTTGTTGGTAGTTAGATCGCTTGGTCGGATTGATACTTAGATCGATCGACTGGTCGGATTGGTTGGCAGTTGGTTTTGATCGGTTCGTCATCCACGTAATCCACGTAACTCACAAAACCCACAAACTCACCCCGAATCTCGATCGCGATTAAAACGTTCGTAAACTCGTTAGTGACTTAATATTCGTCAATCTTTAGCTTAAAAGAATTTACTGGAATATTAAACTATCAACTCAAAGCACGTTTGTAATTTTAAACAGACTATTGCCGTAGTAATATTTAAAATACAATGTTCAAAGAATTTAATACCGTAACTTTTACAGTCGATTAAAATACAGAACAAACAGACTCAGTAAAGACTTTAAACTGTTTTATCTGATTTTAATATAAAAGATTCGAAGTTTTATTATTTCTCACGAAATTTAAAACGTTCGAACGGTTTGACAGAGAAAATCTGACTATCTTCCTATATCTAACAGTGAGTTCCTCATCAGCTCGGAATTGTTGTTCCCGCCCCCAAGAGTCACCCCCTCAACGAATATTCTTTTCTATAACAAAGACACCCAAATATAAATCCAAAACTATGTGCAATTATACTTCCTTATTCGTTCAAATATTAATAGGGCTGCTCCATCAGTACGGTCCTGATTACTGGTTGGATGGCTCAGCGTCTTCGGGGTTGAGGCACTTGCGAAATCCATTGGTAAGAGAGAGCGAACACTATCCCTACCCCCACACACCAACGCATCCGTGCGTCTCACTTGACACTGTTACACAATCCTTCCTTCAATGTTTAAATAATTCTACGAAATTGTTTAAACAGCCCGATATAAATAAATGATCATTACTGCTGTACTCAAAATTCCATCATACTCAAGATGTAGAGAAGTCACGGCAATATTTCGTTTTAATTAAAAGATGGTTTTGTAAGAAGTACAACAAATCGCTTGGCTTAAATAATTATACCAAATTCTTTGTGTCTTCCCCGATTCTGTGTAATTTAATCTTTATTACGACCAAAATTATCCTTTGGTCGCGTTTGATCAAAGAACTTGTTAGTTCTTGCGAGCTGACAATACTTTTGAATTTATGGTAAAAAGGCGATTACTTAATGCAGTCGAGGCAAGTAACAATGGTTTTTTTCTATCAACATCTGGTTAGTTTCAAGAAAAAGCCTAAGTTGACCGCCCGAGGGTCAAATATCCCTCAAATATTTGTTTTATAATTTATGGTACTTGAAGTAAATAGAGACATGGGGTTTGAGTATTACCAGATGATTTTAAGGGTTGCACGTGTGCGAGTAATAATTCTTATTTTGGCATGTAGTTTGTGTGACCAATTTTTGTAACAACGTTAAAAACACTTGACTTTCGAAAGTACAGTCTGCGTAAAAATTCTCTATATTATTTAAAATATTATTGTTTACTTTGATAACCGCGATAAATATTACTAATATGCGACGCGTTTCAATATATATATATATATATATATATATATATATATATATATATATATATATATATAAAGCAGAAAAAAAAATAGGAGCAATCGCTGTTATAAAATAAGAATGAAGTATTATATAGAGATTAATGAATACATTATTTTTTAATCTTATGGTTTAATTAATTTATTAAATAATAAATTAAAATATATTTTATTTTAAAATGTAATAATAAAAGAAATTATTTTATTAATCAATAAAATATTTAATATATTATTAAATTATATAAAATTTTAATTAATTAATTTAATATTTATATAAATTTTAATTTTAAAACAGGTTTCATTAAGATTTTAGGTAACTCCAAATAATACGCCAATGGACTATGCAATACTTTATAGAACCAACCCAATTCTGTTTTGTTATAGCACTTGCGCAACCGATTGATTTTTACATGCCATATTGAGCCAAGATACAAAATATATCCAATATTTATTTTATATTGGTTTGGTAATTGGTGCTACTGGAGTAGCTTATGATGATAAAAATGTATAAGGTTCTAAGTTGAAGTTTTCTTGTTGGATGTAGTTAAATAATAGCCTTTGTTGATAAATCCTTTATTGGTAACACTTACAAACGTCTCTAATAGCGGTAAAAAATATTTTGGCTAAATAAATGTTCGGAAATCAAAGATGAATTAAGAGTGTTGTTTGCACATATGAATAGTTAATAAATAATTACGTGCAAAATAAAATTTGTAAACTAGACATTGATGTGGTTACTCTCCGGTGTGGATTCGAATATGTCTAGTTAAGTAATTCTACCGTGCAAATTCCTGGTTTCACACCGAGCAAGTGTAGGGTTTCTCATGTGTATGGATACGCATGTGAGTGGTCAAACGACACATGTGACTAAATGAACGTTTGCAAATTGTACATTTGTATGGTTTTTAACCGCTGTGGGATCGCATATGTCTAGTTAGGATAGCCATCTGTGTAAATTCTTGGTTGCACACCGAACAAGTGTGTATGTATACGCATGTTAGTATTCAAACTGCTCTTCTGCCTAAATGTGTGCAAATTTTACATTTGTATGGTTACTTGCCAGTGTGGACTCGAATATGGCTAGTTAGGTGATGCTTCCGTGCAAATTCCTGGTTGCACACTGAGCAAGTGAAGGGTATCTCATGGATATGGATACGCATGTGAGCGGTCAAATTGCTCTTGTAACGAAATGAACGTTTGCAAGATGTACATTAGTATGGTTTCTCGCCGGTGTGGGTTCGAATATGTGTAGTTAGGTTACACTTATGTGCAAATTCCTGGTTGCACACTGAACAAGTGAAGAGCTTCTCATGGGTATGGATACGCATATGTCTGGCCAAATTGCACTTGTCACTAAATGAACGTTTGCAAATTGTACATTTGTATGGTTTCTCGCCGGTGTGGGTTCGAATATGTGTAGTTAGGTTATACTTATGTGCAAATTCGTGGTTGCACACTGAGCAAGTGAAGGGCTTCTCATGGGTATGGATACGGATATGTCTGGTCAACTTGCCCTTGTCACTAAATGAACGTTTGCAAATTGTACATTTGTATGGTTTTTCTCCGCTGTGGGTTTGAGAATGTCCATTTAGAATTTTCTTCCGCGCAAATTTACGATTGCAAACTGTACATGTGAAAGGTTTTTCTTCATTAAGTATGCACATGTGAGTAGTCAAATTAGTATTTACTCCAGAGGAACATGTGCAAATTCTATTATTATTGGGTTTTTTCCCGGTATGGGTTCGAAAATGTTTAGTTAGGTTACCTTCCTGTGCAAAGTCACGGTTGCACACAGAGAACGATTGCTCCTCGGTATGGATGCGTTTGCCGTTATCTTGCCCATCCTGCTCTTTTGAATGCTGTTGTTTTAGGGGTGACAAGCTCTTATAGAGATTTGCAACGCGTGTATTTTCTTCCGTTGAATTTATTCCTTTCACAATTTCTCTACAGTAGTTGGTTTCGGCTTTAACATCAATTTTATGCTCTACACCAGAGGAACGTGTGCAAATTCTATAATTGTTGGGTTTTTTCCCGGTGTTGGTTCAAATATGGTTAGCTAGGTCTTTCTTCTCTGCAAATTCTTGGTTACACACCGAGCATGAGAAGGATTGCTCCTTAGTATGGATACGTTTGACAGGAAGACTTTCCGTTTGGCATTGTTTGTCATTATCTGGCCCATCCTGCTCTTTCGAATGCTATTGTAGGGGTGACAAATTTTTAGAGATTTGCAACACTTTTATCTTCTTCCGTTTCTCTACAGGTGTTGGGTTCGGCTCTAACATCAATTTTATGCTCTATAATATCCATTTATTGCTCAAGTTCAATCTTAATTTCGTTTTCAGTTAATGGAGATTGCAAATTTTGTGTATTACAATTTGGATTATCATTTCCATAAGTAAAAATATTTTTATGATCGTCTATTATTGCTATATTGTCGATAGAGATCATGTTCGCTCTGCTTTGGACTTCATGGCTTCGCAATCTCTTATCCGATGCGCAACATATTTGGACGAATTTATAAAATTGGATCATTTCTTATATACAACCATAGCAAATGCTTGTGGGAAATCCATCGCAGGAGTCGAACTAGAAAACAAAAACAGTTGCAGTCAGAAACAATATAATATGTTGAGCTTTGGAACACAGTTATGGAACTGAATAACCTATGAATTATCGTAGTGAATTCAGGAATAATATTTACTTATGTATGACTTCGCAATCTCTTAACCGATTCACGACATTTTTGGACGAATTTATAAAATTGGCGCATCTCTTTTATGCAACCATAACATCTTATTTATACTGCGTATAAGAATGTATTGTAATCATGAAAAATGTCGATGTTGAGATGTTAACGGAAATATACGTCTTTGACATCCGTTTGTGTATGTGTGTGATAGAGAGAATGTGCGTAAGCATGTACATGTGGGTGTGCGTGTCTGTGTATGTGTGTGCGTCTATACGGTTGAAGGTAAAATTATGATACGTTAAACATAAAACTTATATATGCCTTGCTAATGCACCTCCTATTTATGAAATAAATATTCAAACCGGTAGTGCTTGGATAAATAATTAACGTACACCTGGTGATGATTTTATAAAAGGTCGGAACCAGTCGTACTTTATAACATTTAGATAAAGAAACTGTGAAGTAAATGTTATTCTAAATTTATTACTCAGCTTTATGTTCCTAATTTTATTTCAATTGATTTATATTGCATTTAAAAATATCTGCAATGTCCTAAACCCATGTGACACAATGTTTAAGTCAATATTGAATTATATATTGAATTTGATATGGAATCAGAGCTTATGGATATCAAATTCAATACAGAATTATAATTCAAATTTAATAGGACTGAAACTGCGTAACCCGCGTGCGCCGTGTACTGAGACTTATGATTTTGGAAGAGGATAGTTTCAGTTTCATCAGCTATAATTCGATTATTGTTACGCTGGTCAATAAAAGTAAGATATCTTCCTCGTTACTCTCGTAATATTCCATTATTATTATGCTATAAAAATGTTGTAATATCAGAAACCGGTCAAATCCTATAAGTTTTGAAAATATGAAACAGCGTGCAGCACTGCAATAAGTCAATAATTCGCCGTACACAATTTATATATAAAAGTTTACACACGTATCATACACATAATTTTTAAATATCATATTCAATACTGAATAGTCGGAATCGTTTCAGGGAATGTTAAAAGGCATATTTCCGTTAAAATCTCGAAAATTTGTTCAAGATGACAATATATTGCGTATAAGAATGTAAAGGTTTAATTTTTCTCTTTTCGGTCCAATGAATGTTTTTAACAATTCGTACTCAAGGATCTAGGGCAATATTGTAAATGGCTCAAATAAGGTTTACATGTAACATTATAAATATGATTACGATAATTTATATCCCTAAGTGCTATTTCCTGATGCTCCTTGCTACCATCTGGTGTATAACACTAATATTTGGTTTATACAGAAAAGTTTAGTCCTATATTTATTATTTATTTATTTGAACAATATAGCTATAATGCTAATTAGATACGATTGCGTTAATCTGATTTTTTTTTCTGTGAAAAGTCCCATGTTATTCTCATGGAGATATACATATATTGAAAAGTAAAATAAACCCACTAACAAAGTTTTAGTAGCACAATCATTATTCAGAGCATAACGCTGGATAGTTAAAGTGTCAGTTACTATTTAAAATTAATAAAATAATATCATTAGTTCGTTATAAATATAAATAAATGTGCAAATAAATTATTAGTTAATATATTCATGCTAAATAATCGCATAGTCACTCCGCCAGTGACATTCGCAGAACTATAATGACAGTAATTGGCTCGGGCTCTTATCTTTACAAAAACAATTGCTACGCGGAGGTTTATTTAATAAATCAATCAATATGGTTTCTATAAATATATTTCGGTTCAATTTGTATGTAAAATATTGGTCATCCTTCAAAAAACCCAACAACATCGGCAATTTATTTATTTTTTAAAAATAATTAATCGGGAAAAGTTTTGAAGCTACCTATAAAACCGAACTACGTTCTATTACTTTGATGGCAGCGAAAAAGGATCAATTTTAAAAATCATATTACTTCGCTGTTTCATAGAAACTAAATAATTTCAAAATTAATTAAGCTAATTGTGTATGATCCAAAAAAAAAACTATATATTCAGTTGAACGTGTATTATTTTGAAATAAGATGCTGTGTGATCGTATAAGAGATAATTTGGAATTTCTAATTTTGGAATCTAAAAATTATACTGGGTCACGGCATACTTGATTTGTCGAGATGCATTCAAGTTACAAAAGAAACAGTATAAAAATATGCCACTAGAATAAAAATAGCGGGAAAATTTAAGCTTTGGACCTGGATAAAATTTTAATAAAACGATCGCGATTTAATACAACAATTTGAAAATGGTGTGAATCCAGACTAAATCACTTAACTTCGAATTATCTTGTATTTTAACAAATATCCTAGATATACATTCGAAGAAATTGTCGAATTTGCACAACATGAACAAACTGCTAATAGCAGATTGTTAAGAGGAAATAATGCGAAAAAGGCGAGCAATTTTACAATGGATAACTCCAAATGAGCAATATTATCCGCAAAGGCGGAATAGTAATTTAAACGAGCAACATTATATAAATTGTCAACTGCTCATAAACGGAAATAATATTTCCGGCTCAATGCCAATTGAAGATTTGTGAACATTCATTTGATTGTATGGTATGTGAAGATTCCTAACCAATTCAAACTGAAAGTTTACTAGGTCGGGATGTTTTAATACTATTCGATGGATAAGAAATATTAATAATGTGAGATTATGAATTGAAGAATCAGATTGTAACCTATTTAGAGAAATTGAACAGAATGATAAAACAAATTTCAAAGCATTCCCCTTGAAATTTAGTTAATGAAGAGGATGAAAATAGTAAAAAAGAATATAGTATAAGGGTGTAAAATATTTAGTATGGAAGAAATAGAAGGTGATCTGTCTGATGCACCAGAAGATATGCGTATGAACCGTGGAATGCGGTTTGGAGTAAAAGAATATTGTATAAAAAACAATATGTCTTTAGAATTGGATGTGGCCTGGATAAACAGAAATGGACAAGAATTAAGAAAATGTTAAAACTCATTTATAAAGATACTAGTATATCACATGAAAAAGCTAGTTAAACAAAATCTAGAACCAGTGAAATAAGCGATACAAGAAAGTACGCAATCAAACGGAATTAAAACTTGTGGTAAAAATGAGAAGAAGGAAGAAATTATGGATGAAGAAGATTGTACTGTGGTCAAATCAAGGAAGATGCAAGAGAAGCCTAGAGGTAATATTTCAAGGAGATTGGAACTGAAGAAAGTTTTAAAGCCAGAAACAACCAAAGGCTATAAATCCAACTCCCTTACGATCAATAATGGCTGACAACAAAGATGGGGTTTTGACCGATCAATTGATATACCGCCTAGATGTCAATTCGTGTGTGAATCCTGTGCAGAATATATTAGTGGAACCCTTTGAAATTAAAAAACCGACAATTAGGGTTTGTGTTTCATACAATACGGTAAAATTACCCAAGAACACCGTAATCTTCATGTGCGTAAATTACGAAAATAATAACCATTTCAAAATGAGCCATTCAGAATTTTTGCAAATTGGGAAAATGTACTAAATAGCGCTAATTCCTAGCTCTATTCCAATTCATTTTGCGGTGGATTCCTGGGTATTATATCATATATGAAAGCCAAAAGTTCGTAGATAATGAAAAAGTTTTTTTTTTTGCAAAACCGCAGTCAACTTTGTAGGAAAATTAATCGAATTAACTTCAATATTTTATTCTCACAAATATGCTCAATTAGACCACCAATAACGCATTTGAACAATACCCAAAAAACATAAAACTTTTTATTGTTTCAAAAGTAATTTTCATAATATTTTACAGAATTATTATAGTTTACAGTGGCGTGGCAAGACCTTTGTAGGCCGGTGTGCTTGTATAATTTAAAATTTTAATGTTCATTTGGCTCATTTTAAGTTTTAAATGTCTATTTAATTCTTTTAATTTATGTCTGTTTGTGCCTAATTCGAAAAAATTGTTCATATAAAAGTTGTTTTATTTTAATGATAATCAAAATTAATTAAAATGATTTTTTGTTAAAATGCAATCTGTATTTTCAAAATTAATAAATTAAAGTGAAATGCCTAAATAAACAACTTGCCAGGATATATACCTAATAATTATAATTTATGTGTTCCATGATCTAATTGTATTTTCCCTAGATTTAGAAATTAGGAGGTCGCTAATTGTTCAATATATTAATTCTTTTTTAAAATGTAAATAACGAAATGCAATAGACACATTGAATGTTGGCGTAACTATGCAATAAGCGCCTGTCTGAACAAGTCTGAAAACTTATTGTTAAATATTTAATTTAAAGATTACCTGAAACTTGAGTGCAATGGTTTTAAAACTACGTTAGAAATTTCATTTGTTCTAATTTATCATAGGGTAAGTTTAAAAACTTTTTTATGTTTAATACATGTCTAATATAGTATATACTTAGAAGGATAAATATGCCGAAACATCAGGGGCGGCGAAAAGAAAGAAAAACGAAGAAGCGAAAAAAGGCAAAAATAAATCTCATAAACGTTTTTGAACAAGGTCATTCTTTTAACATTAGTTTATATTAGAATAAAATTATTAAAACAGGGATGACCATTTCGAGAAATTGGTTATTTTATTCAATAAAATTAAATATTTCTTATTTTGAACCGTGTTAGCTGTTTAATAAAAGTTTCAAAAATGAGTCACAGAACATAGTGAGATACGAAACTTCAGCTGCCCGTTTTCAAGTGTGTCAAACAATGGCTTTGTGAAAGCGAAATAATTTAATAGATAAAGACTTAGAAGAAACCACACAGAAAGAAATAATAATGTGGGTAAAAATTTCAAATAGGATAAATAATGTAACTTTAACTTTGGCAACGAGGTATTTATCATTTAGAGGACATTTTATTCTTTAAACGCTGAAGTTAGTTTAGGAAATTTCTTAAATATTATTAATCTTTTAGCAAAATATGACCCAATTTTAAATTGAGAGAATCGCAAAATAAATTACCTAAGCCCGAAAATACAAATTGAAATTATAAAGAAATTGGGTAATGAAGTAAAAAAATATATTATTAAGAATATTAAAAATTCTCCATTTTTTTCTGTCTTAATCGATAGCACTCAAGCTATAAGTAAAGTTGACAGTTAACTGTCCTCATTCGCCATGTTCAAATAAATGAAAATGCCGGATTCCAAATACACGAATTTATAAAAATAGCTAGCAGAACAAAGAGCTGAAACATTGCAAAATTGTTCATTAAAATTTTTTGAGAAAAATGAATTAGATATTTCAAAGTTGCGGGACAAGTTTACGATGATGCAGCAAATATGAAAGTTGCTTATAATGAACTTATGGATTATACTAGCCAGGCGCACTGAAAAGTGCCTATATTTGTGAATTTGTTTCTTGATTATTAATCAATGCATTAAAATGCATTTTTGAGGCTTTATTATATATGTATTAAGGAATACAAAAATATTTTTTATTTAAAATTACGATACAAAATGGCGTCGTGCCACTAAGTAACTTGAACAAATATTTTTTTCGAGGAGAAAATCGGCGTGCAACGTATCAGTCACCATACACCACATAAGGCAAACAAATAAAAAATTCCTTGATCTACATTTTTTTTTCTTTGGTACTGCATAATATAAAAAAAATTTGAAATTTCATAAATTGGGATCAATTCATTTGTTTTTTCATTATTTGATAAAAAATCGACATTAATTTGTTTATTGCAAATGTAATTATGTATCAATCTTAACAATCATGTGTACTTCGATAGGTAATCTATCTAAGAAGCTACAATTGAAATTAAAAAAAAACCGATAAAAATTGAGCGAACTACGCTGCACGCCAATTTAAAGAGAATAGTTTCGAGAAAAATGCGTTTTAAGATGAACGCGTAACTCGAGTAGCACGTGGAACTGCTTGCTGCGTGTTTATCATTATTATAACGGTAGCTTGATGATCTTTGTGAAGATTTTCGATTTAACAGTTCAGAAGATAATTTTAGGATAAACGTTTTTAACTCTACGTTAGATATTATAATTGCACAATTTAGATTTTCAAGTTTTACGGAAATAAATAAATTATTTGGATTAATTTTCCCAGAAAATTTAAAACAATTGTCCGATGATGAAATAATTGATCAACGCCAACCTTTACTAGACAAATATACTGACGATTTAACTGCATATTTTAAGGCACAGATATTTTCCTTTAGGAAAACCTTTAAAAAACAGTTAGATAATATTAACTCGGCATTTGAATTAGGAGAATTAATATTTACAGAATATTCTATTGTTAGTTCGGCATTTCCGGAACATTGGACCGCTCTTATTTTGTTCTTAACATTCTCGGTGTCAATTTCTAGCGCCGAAATTCAAAATTAAAACATATTTAAGAAACTCTATGGGGGAGAAGCGTTTATCAAATTTGGCGATTTTGAGCATTGAAATTGAAAGAACACGTTAATTAAATTTAAGTGAATTATTTAGCTTCTTTGCTTCAATGAAAGCGAGAAAAGTTAAGTTTAGTTAAAGTTAATGAACTATGTTTGTAAACCTAAACTTTAAATTTGATTTGTACTGCATGTTCTTGTGTTTGTCAACTTAAAAGCACATATGAAAATGTATATAACTTACTATAATAAATTAATTATTTAAATAATATAATAAAAGTATTTAACCCTATGAATGGTTCTTTTTCCTCATCTTCGTCCTTTATTTATTGCAAAAAAATTAAATAAACCAATAAAAATGGTAAGTATTAATGAAAATAAGGCCTCTATGGCACATTGGGTAGTGGGCCCCTCTAGCTGATGGGCCCGGATGCATCGCACTCCTAGCACCCCGGTTGCTACGCCCCTGCTGGTTTACACAATGCAAATGTGTAGAATAATTATAACCTCAACCTAATTATGAATGAGAATTTCGGAGGAACTGCCTAACGAATGTACATGTTTTATATCTTAAATTAAAAGCAAATCGGAGTATGTAGATTACGAAAATAGTAAATATATAAAAAAGAGCCATTCCCATTTTTTGCAAATTTGGGAAACTGTTTGCACCTCTGAACATTTCATTATTCCAGTGAATATTCTTGCAGTTTTTGATTTTATAACGCTAATTTTTTACATTTTACAAAAAATGAAACATAATTACAGCTTGAAAACTACATATTAGGCGAAATAAAATTCTAGGGTATTGTTGTTTACATGTTGGCAACACTGAATTTCCGTGGCTGGGTTTCTCATAGACCGACGTAAATAAATGCAACTTACTTTCAATGGGGTGATGGACATCAGTATTTCCGCCACACATTCTTCAATTTCCGTCGAACACGATTCATACAACGATTTCATATCGTCAGATTCCATCAAACAAATTCTACACATTCTTTAACGCAATCGGCATTTTGAAACAATTACTCTAAGCATAGATTATTCACTGTACTGACTATAAACCGTCAAAGTGACGGTTGTGCTGTACCTTTGAGTACGAATTATATGTACAGAGTTGCCATTCATATGGGCACGAAAGCAGAAGAAGAAATAATTACAAAATATATTAATAGATGCCGCTTATAGTACGAATTTCGAACCAACAGAGCTGGGTTTACGGCTATGCTATGTTCACTCAAGTCAACTATGAGTGTTAAATAATAATATTTCGTACTCATCGCCGAAATATATAATTTTACCAGTTGCCTTGCGACTAATTCTGACAAAACCGGTCAACAATTTTTATTTTTTGCCTAAACGGTTGAAGTTAAAATTATGAAACTTTTAACTTAAGGTTTGTATATGCCTGTCAAGAAAACCTACTTTTGAAGAGATTATTCCAACCTGAATTACATGTTTATTCATGTCATTTTTCGAAGTTTCTGCCATAACTCAAGAACGGATCATAGATGGTTAAGGTTTATGATACACACATTTTAAGGGTGGAAACAAAAAGCAATCTTAAATTAAATCTCATGTTTTAATATTCAAATTTTCGGATCGGTTTTATTATCACGCATTATTAAAGAACAAGATATTTTGCATTTGTTAAATAATTTAGAAATAATGAATTTTTCAATAGTATATATTCTATGTTTACAACAATTTTCGTGATTCAACCATTTTGTTATAAAGAGATGCCCCTTAATTATGTCTAATAATTAAACTTTCACACACAGACAGACGATTCAGGGAAGGTCAAAACGTATATTTCCGTTAAAATCTCGAGATCGAAATCTTTCATGTTTACAATACTTACTTATACTGCGTATAAGAAAGTAAAAATAGTAAAATGCCTAATATGGTTTGAATCCCAAAAAACATGACGATTTTCCTAACATATTTGTTTTTTTATTAATTTTAGATATATTAGAAAATATTGTTTTAGCAAATTTTATTCAATACATTATTATACTTGTTTTACAATTTTTATATGAATAAACATTAAGGTCCTAAATTTTATTTTTAAGACTAATCAAATAAAAATACCACCTACTTTTGCGGTATTTGATAATTTTAAATAATGTACTTAAAGGCATCAAGGCCATTGAAGCCAAAAATAATTTTGATTGACAGTAGTATGGAAAAGATACCAAACGCTAGTGTCCCAACCTGAAAGTCAAACCAAGACCATTACGGTTGAAATAAATATTTAGATTAATTTGTTATTAATATATGATAAAAACGATACTATAAAATTATGTGTATAGTCTTAAATTGCAATGGAACATTAATATGGTTTCTCTTCTTCGAGTTTTTGCACGTGTAGATTTAAATTCATTTCCTTGAATGCACGAAATTTCATCAACAATCTTAGTACTGTGTTGGAAGTCCATCGTATGTCACACTAGAAAATTATATATTTTTCATATAACTAAACCTAATTTAATAAGTTGAGCAAATTTAGCGCCAAATAACGAATTGATGCATGAATCGGTTAATAGAGCAACCAGTTAACAAAACAAGCGATTAATATAATATTTTATTGTCCACAAACATAGATTGAACTAGTAATACTAATGTTCTGTTATACTTGCTTTTCAGGTTAGAATTACAGAGGTAATTTATTCTGTTGATTAATTAAAAGCTATTAATTCCTATATTTGAGGTATTAGAAACATTGTTATCATAAAATAAAAATGTATTGAACTAAATCATTATTTCAACAAATAATGGAATTCTGGGTGCGACACTAGCGGTTTGAATCGTTTCAGAACTACTGTCAATCTAAATTGTTTTAGACTTCAATGGCCTTGGTGTTTTAATTAAATAATTTAAAAAATATCAACGCAGAAGTAAGTGGTACTCTTCTTTGATTATTTTTAAAAGTATAATTTTAAATTAAATTTAGTACTTTTCTTTTTACATAAAAATTGTTTCAAGTCGTATAACAGTATAATAATGTGTTGAATAAAATATGCAACTTGCATTTAGTTTTAATTTTTGCCTAAAGACTAAAACAATATTTTCTAATATATCTAATATTAATAAAAAAAAAAAAATTCAATAACTTGAAACTTAACGAGTGTTTAATTATTTTTATTTTCGTAATTTTACCTTCAGCCGTTTTGGCTGTAGCGCGCAAACACCCACACACACACAGACGGACATCATTCCACAAATAGTCGGATACATTTAAAAATTCTATGCCAAAATTGGATCGTTCCCCTTAAAAAAATAGTAAAATACCTACTTTGGTTAGAATCCCAAATTTGTTTTTTTTTTTATTATTAGTGGATATATTAGAAAATATTGATTTAGCCTTTAGGCAAAAATTAAAACTAAATGCAAGTGGCATATTTTATTCAACACATTATTTACTGTTTTACGGGTTGAAACAATTTTTATGTAAAGAAAAAAGTTCTAAATTTAATTTAAAATTATACTTTTAAAAGTAATCTGTTACAACAAATATACATATATTGTTTCGCGTACGATTGTAACGACGACTATGTTTCCGTTTATTTAGATACTCGATTGTTTTTCCAGCGTATCTATGCAGTTGTTATAATATAAAATAATCAACCTGTCACTTCAGAATTTATGTAAATGTATTTATAATTATCAAGAAGAATATACTATTTGTTATTTATTCGTATCCTTTTTATTACTCGTTTGTGTCTTTCCGACGTCTGCTCCAATAGGTTATGGGCCCAGGCTCGTGAAACTGCGTCAAGACGAATAATAATATCGCGTAAATAACGCACGCTCTAAAAATCGCTATCATGAACGTAAAGACAACTACGGTACGTGGAAGCTGCAGATGCAGGCAATTCTCACAAAAAATGATTTGTGGGAATACGTTAACGGAAGTATTTTGAAGCCTGAACCAGGCGAGACCGCGGAAAATGAGCTTAAATGGTCGAGGAACGACGCAAAGGCTCGTTCCGACATAATTCTGTCGATTTCGCCGAGCGAACTCAAGCAAATAAAGAATTGTATTACATCGCGCGAAATGTGGACGAAACTGGAAGATACGTATCAATCAAAAGGACCGGCCAGGAAGGCAACGCTTTTGAAGAGCCTAACTCTTCAGAAAATGGGGGAGAATGGCGACGTACGTATTCATCTAAACAGTTTCTTCGATTCAGTAGATAAGTTGAACGATATGGAGATCGTGATTAATCCAGATCTCCTGGAAATATTTATATTGTATAGTTTGCCGTCAACGTTTGAAAATTTTCGTTGTGCCATAGAGTCGCGGGACGAATTGCCTACACCAGAAGCTCTCCGGATAAAAATCATTGAGGAAAGCGACGCACGCAATAATGGCGCGCGGAACACGACATCGGGTGCGATGTTCGTGAAGAAGAATGACGGGTGGGGAAGTCAGCGAAATAAAAGCTATGACGAAAGACAAAAGGACAAAAAGGTAACGTTTCGTTGTTTTAAATGCAAGAAGTTAGGGCATAAAGCGAATGAGTGTCCGAAAAATAAAGAAAGCGCGAAAATGGTGGAGGACGTGTGTCTCAACGTATCACACGAAAAATTGATGACCAAATAATCAAATGGTGTTTGGATAGCGGTGGAACGCGATTTACGTACCAGATTTGAGGACAAACCTCCTATCAGTAAGCAAAATTACGGATAAAGGTTTGGGTGTTTATTTTCAAAAAGACGGTGCAACGATACAGGATTCGAAAGGTAATGTACTTTTGGACGCAATCAGAGTCGATGATCTGTATTACGTGCGTGAATCTTGTCAAGATGCGCAAACCGTTACATCCATTCCAAAGAACAACAAAGTAACTCTCGAAATGCTACACAGACGTCTAGGCCATGCAAACGTACGAGACATCCAGGACAGCATACGCAAAGGTTTCGTGAAAGGAGTTCAACTCATGAACAATCAAGGAAGATTGAACTGCGACATCTGTTCACAAGGAAAGATGACGCGAACATCTTTCCCCAACAAGTCAGAGCGTAAGACAGGAATCTTGGAACTTGTACATACGTCGTCTGCGGTCCGAAGAGGACGGCATCTTTGGCAGGTGCGAAGTATTTTATCGAGTTCATCGATGATTGTTCCAGGTGGTGCGAGGTCAGATTTTTGAAATCAAAAGCTGACGCATTCCGTGCTACCACCGATTACATTGCTTTCGTCGAGAACCAAAAGGGAACAACACTGAAATGTTTGCAGTTCGACAACGGACGTGAGTATACAAGCAACGAATTCAGCAATTATTTGAAGAATCGAGGAATTACCAGGAGGCTGACGGTACCACACAATCCAGAAAAGAACGGTACGGCGGAGCGAAAGAATCGAAAATTGATAGATGTCGCTAGGTGCCTTTTGAGAGTCTAACCTTCCTAATTCTTTTTGGGCAGAGGCGGTGAATACCGCGAATTACCTACGTAATCGTCTACTTACAAAGAGATTGAAAGGCCGAACTCATTTCGAAGTATGGACTGGTAAAGTACCCGCCATATCCAGCTTCCGAATATTTGGAAGTAAGGTGTTCTATCTTGACAGAACTCCCGGCAAAGGAAAATTTGACCCTCGTGGACTGGTGGGAATATTTCTTGGCTACGCCGAACAGCCAAAGGCGTACCGCGTTTGGTCTCCAGAGAAACATTAGGTGCTGATTTCTCGCGACGTAAAGTTTTTGGAAGACAAGAAACCGGCTTCGATAACCAAGACTCCCGTTCAACCGGAAGAAGATGGATATAAAACATTTCGAGAATTTGAATTTCCTTTGCACCTCACGGCAGAAGAGGACAGCGGATCTGAAAATTCGGAAGATATAGAGTTCCTGGGTTTTGAAAACGAAAATGAAGCGGAACCATCACAATCACAATGTGATGAGCGTGATGACAACATTCTCGCGGAACCATCACAAAATTGTGATGACAGCATTATCGCAGCTGGCCCACAGAGTGATAAGCGTGATGGCAACATTCTCTCGCAACCATCACAAAATTGTGATGGCAGCATTGTCGAAGAAAAACAACTCTTGGCAAACAAAAAAGACCAGGTCGACCAAAATTGATGAAAACCGGTTCAAGGGGAAGACCTAGGAAGCAATACCATGTCGTCTCAGATTCAGCTGAGAAGATCGACAAACAGGAACAGGTACTTCTTTCAGAGGTTCCCATGAACGAAGCTTTGAATGGACCCGACGCGAATGAATGGCATAAAGCGATCATCGCTGAAATGAGATCAATTTTTGAGTACGAAACCTGGATAATTGTTGACCGACCGGAGAAGCAGAAAGTTGTCGGTAGCCGAATGGTGCTGAGGAATAAATTTGGTTTCGACGGTTTGCTCGAGAAGAGGAAAGCGCGATTACTAACACAGGGGCTTAGCCAACAACCTGGCATACATTTCACAGAGACGTTCGCACCAGTGGCTCGAAGAAGCTCGATTCGTTTCATGGCGTCGCTTGCTGCTCGACATGGGATGAAGATTCATCAATTGGACGTGAAAACCGCGTATTTGAATGGTTTCCTCAAGGAATAGGTTTATATGGAACCACCTAAAAATCTTCGAAACATTCTGCGGGATATCATAGATTCCGATAACAAGAGTCCAGTTGGAGCTAGAGGAAGAAAAATGCTTCGAGATCTTGGCTACGTCAAGCCGGTAGGAGCTGGTACACCAAATTAGACGAAACCATGAAGATTTTTGGTGCAACTCCTTCGGTATCCGATCCGTGTTTATTCTACATTGGCAAAGGTAAAGATATCACTTTAATCACTACCTATGTTGACGACATTCTGATTGCATCACTGAGCAATAAGAAGGTAACTAACTTTATTAAAGGACCTGCTAATAATTTTGATATCAAGGATCTAGGACTCGTAAAATACTGTTTTGGAATAAAGTTCGAACAGTCGAATGGACTTGTTACGCTAAACCAGCGAGGTTACGTACGTGATCTACTCTCGCGATTTGGAATTGCGGATTGCAAGCCCATCTCTACTCCAGTGGATCCAGGTTTTAAATTGACAAAGAATTTCACGCAAACTCCGGACGATTTGAAGCTTCCATACCGTGAACTCGTCGGAGCTCTGACTTATCGGGATTCGACCACTCGACCAGATGTTTCGGTTGCGGCGAGTTATCTGGGGCAATTTGACAATTGCTTCGGTGCCGTGCATTGGCAGGCCGCTCAGCGTGTCTTGCGATAATTAATAGACGTAGGACTGACGTACGGCGCTGATCCCGAATCATTCGTAGGATATGTTGACGCCGATTGGGGGAACTGCTCTGAGGACAGGAGGTCATATACAGGTTATTTGTTCATGCTAAACGGCGGACCTATATCCTGGGGCTCTCGGAAGCAGAGAACCGTTGCCCTGTCAACTCTTGAAGCTGAATACATGGCTTTATCGGAAGGTGACAAAGAGGCCATATTTTTAAGAAGATTTCTAGCTGAACTAGGGTTCGGCGATTCATATAACCTGACGGTTTATGGCGATAATAGGGGATCTTTAATTTTGGCTGAAAATCCAACTTATCATTCCAGAAGTAAACATATTGACATCCGACACCACTTTGTACGAGATGTACTCAAACAGAAAGAGCTACGTTTACTTCATGTTTCTACCGAGAATCAAGCCGCCGATTTTTTGACTAAAGGATTACCAAAGGTCAAGCATCAACGTTGTATTGAATTAACCGGACTGGGCGACAATCGACTCGGAAGTGTTAGAACAAATATACATATATTGTTTCGCGTACGATTGTAACGACGATTATGTTTCCGTTTATTTAGATATTCGATTGTTTTTCCAGCGTATCTATACAGTTGTTATAATATAAAATAATCAACCTGTCACTTCAGAATTTATGTAAATGTATTTATAATTATCAAGAAGAATATACTATTTGTTATTTATTCGTATCCTTTTTATTACTCGTTTGTGTCTTTCCGACGTATGCTCCAATATAATCAAATAAAAACAACACTTACTTTTGTGTTATTTGATATTTTTAAATAATTTACTTAAAAACACCAAGGCCATAGAAGTGATAAAATTATCGTTGGCGGCGCTAGTAGCGTTAGTAAAAATGCCTGACGTAATGACCAATGTATATGGCAGTTGAGATAGAGGCTATGATTGGACACGCGAAAGCCAGCAAAGTGAAATATCCTTTAAAGTGAACTGATAAATGTTCTTTGCCAAACCGAATCACACTTGGAGTCAGCATCTTTTATTTTGTGTTCTATAAAAGTGTATTTTGATTGTAACTGTTATATAAAATTTATTTGTGAGATATCCGAAGAATTTACTTCGTAAGATTTAATAGATATTTTGTTCCTTCGATATTTATGAAAAAATTACAGCTGGTCATTAATGGTACAAACAGCTGATTGGTAAATTAATGCCCGGCGTAATGACCAATTTTTATAGTATATTAGTTTCACCGCCAGAGGGCGAGTTGTTAATTTCGATCACGAATATAACACCTTAAAAAAAATAGTAAAATGCCTACTATGGTTTGCATCCCAAAAAACATAACGGTTTACTTAACTTATTTTTTTTAAATTATTAATATTAGATATATTAGAAAATATTGTTTTAGTCTTTAGGCATAAATTAAAACTAAATGCAAGTGGCGTTATATACGCGATATTATTATTCGTCTTGACGCAGTTTCACGAGCCTGGGCCCATAACCTATTGGAGCAGACGTCGGAAAGACACAAACGAGTAATAAAAAGGATACGAATAAATAACAAATAGTATATTCTTCTTGATAATTATAAATACATTTACATAAATTCTGAAGTGACAGGTTGATTATTTTATATTATAACAACTGCATAGATACGCTGGAAAAACAATCGAATATCTAAATAAACGGAAACATAGTCGTCGTTACAATCGTACGCGAAACAATATATGTATATTTGTTGTAACAGATTACTTTTAAAAGTATAATTTTAAATTAAATTTAGAACTTTTTTGTTTACATAAAAATTGTTTCAACCCGTAAAACAGTAAATAATGTGTTGAATAAAATATGCCACTTGCATTTAGTTTTAATTTTTGCCTAAAGGCTAAATCAATATTTTCTAATATATCCACTAATAATAAAAAAAAAACAAATTTGGGATTCTAACCAAAGTAGGTATTTTACTATTTTTTTAAGGGGAACGATCCAATTTTGGCATAGAATTTTTAAATGTATCCGACTATTTGTGGAATGATGTCCGTCTGTGTGTGTGTGGGTGTTTGCGCGCTACAGCCTAAACGGCTGAAGGTAAAATTACGAAAATAAAAATAATTAAACATTCGTTAAGTTTCAAGTTATTGATTTTTTTTTTTTTTATTAATATTAGATATATTAGAAAATATTGTTTTAGTCTTTAGGCAAAAATTAAAACTAAATGCAAGTTGCATATTTTATTCAACACATTATTATACTGTTATACGACTTGAAACAATTTTTATGTAAAAAGAAAAGTACTAAATTTAATTTAAAATTATACTTTTAAAGATAATCAAAGAAGAATACCACTTACTTCTACGCTGATAATTTTAAATAATTTAATTTAACCACCAAGGCCATTGAAATCTAAAATCGTTTAGATTGACAGTAGTTTGGAAACGATTCCAAACGCTAGTGTGGCACCCAGAATTCCATTATTTGTTGAAATAATGATTTAGTTCAATACATTTTTATTTTATGATAACAATGTTTTTAATACTTCAAATATAGAAATAAATAGGTTTTAATAAATTGACGAAATAAATTACCTCTGTAATTTGTGACGCTTAATTCGGTTTCTGCTTTCGGGCGCCAATAATCGGTGTGTTTGCTTCGGTGCTCAGTGAAGAAAATCTATTTCCAGAGGCCTTGAAAAATAACAACGAGAAAACTTCGATGCAAATAACCAAATTATGTTTTTATTTTTAATGTTAATAATACAGTTGAACAAAATGAGAAATATTAAAACAAACAGATTTACAAATGCTAGTAAAAAATAGTTTTATATTAATAATGACCCTATAAAAAAAGAACTAACTTAATTAGTACAAAATGGTTAAATCAATTGCAACAGCAATTACAACTAGCCGATGACACAACAGCCGGCCAGTGGCAAAGGATAAGCGGAAAACGCTGCGCAAATCGTAAACGATATATAACACTGGGCCGACGACACAACTGCCGGCCAGTGAAGTAGCGCTTCGGAAAACCACCAAATCAACCGACCGACGACACAACTGCCGGCAAGTAGACTGGGGTTTCTGTGGTAAAACTATGGTATTTGACTGACGTCACAACTGCCCGCCAAACACCTAGTTTGCCACCGGTTAAAGAGTTCAGTCGACGACGAAACTGCCGACTGTCCAGTATAATTGATTCTTACCAGGACATAACTCTGGTTTGAATGCCGTGACGGAATTTCTACGCTGTTTATATATCCGCTTGCGGGGGTTTTGCGGAGAAACGGTGGGCATACCAGCCTAAACTTTGTACAAAAGTTGGTTTAAATCGGAATTTTCTGACCAATGCAGCTGTTCAAAGGGGAGCGGAGACATTTCTATAGTCTCTGTCTGTACACTTCGTTACAATGTAGGTGTGCGCTCTACAGCCTAAACGGTAGAAGATAAAATTATGAAACTTCAAACTTTACATCTGTATATGGCTGGCAAGAAAACCTATTTTTGAGAGGAATATTCCAAGCGGAAGTTCATGTTTACTCTAGCCAATTTTTGCACTTTCTGTTAGAACTCAAAATCCGTAGTACCTACAGCAAAATTAGTCAGAATGTAAATAAAAGAGATTAATATATTTCGCATAACTTTTATATGAAAAGACTTTTCAGAAAAGGTAATATATAAGTTATTTTCAATTTTACAGGCAATACCTCTCACGTCTATATACATATCTATAAACGTATATATATATATATATATATATATATATATATATATATATATATATATATATATATATATATATATATCTATATATATATATATATATATATATATATATATATATATATATATATATATATATATATATATATATATATATACGTATGTATATACATGTTCTCCGTCAATAGTAGAAGTACTTAATGTTATTATTTTATGTTAAGCTGGATGTTGAAAATAACTTGCAGTAAACTGCGTTCACATCATTGTCCTCATCAGAGGTTTCACAATCGGAATCTATGAATTAAAAAATATATTATTTATAAACGCAATGTAAAGTAATTACCAATAGACGTACCAATATCACCTTGATTCCTGTCAATGCGAATATTGTGCAAACCATGTAAAACGCCTACAAAAATAATAATTATTACTTATAAATTCACCATTGAGGTTATGTTTCGGAAGTAAGTATTAGATCGGCTTAACTTTTAAATAATTTAATGATACAGCAGAACAATTTTTAGAGCGATTACAAAATATATTTATAAATTGTATTAATGATAAAGTACGAAGCAGAAAAGCATAGCAGCCATAGACAGACTGCACACTTCATTCTCTTCAACGCATTGCATAGTCGTAGATAAATGTGGAGACGCGCACACTTATAATTTATGCCGCTCATTTTGAATTTCACGTAAAAACTTACCGTTGTTTTCTTGATATAAGCCTTTTGCAAAATATCGCAAAGTAGTTAACACATGTAGTGTAGATGAGATAGTTGTTCTATTTGCTTATAAAAGATACCTGCGACGTTAATCTTTTTCTGACAATAAACCAAATGGGTTTCTTCGGTTTCTACAAATAAATATACGTCTTTTTTGCCTAATAATTGCCAAGTCTTCACGCAATTCGCGAATATCGCGTATAGCATTCGCCATTTTTGAATGCTAATACAACGCTAAACATGGTCCTAGCTGGTTTTGAGGAGTGTATTAATTTGTTGACGTTACTATGGGCAACCATGCTTAGTAGCCCTTAGTAGCGTGTGCGTGCTATGCTTTTTTAGTAGACCCGACATTATTAGCTAATACAGCCTTAGTAGCTTGTCCGTGCTACGGGCCATTGTAATTATTAGTTACATTTATTATGTAGGTCAAGTATGTTATCACGTTTTAAGCGATTTTTACTTTCTTATACGCAGTATAGGTATAATTATGTGTGATCACGAAAGATTTCGATCCCAATATTTTAACAGAAATATACGTTTTGACCTTCCCTTAATCGTTTCCGACTATTATTGGAAAGTCGTCCATCTGTGTGCGTGTATGCTGTAACAACCGGGATTGTTAAATTTGACTATCCCTCTGATCTATCATATTGGGGGATCGACGACTACCATAATGTCAAATCGCTGCAATCGGCGATTCGAATTACTTTTTATGCATAATCATGCATTGTCAAATGTTGCGATATTATTAAATTAGGCGAAACTAACCTAAAATCTGAGCCAAGTAGGGATCGTCGGGTTACTTATACTGTCATTCCCGGTTTGGCAGTGTAGACCATCAGTCTCTATTAATCATTACCTAGATTATAATAATTATACTTTGTTCGTTTTTAACTAGTATTACTTAGATTATTTGTTCAATTATTATTTTTAATCAAATATATTAATTTAGTAATCACGTGTTGTTTATTAATGCGAGAGACCACAAAGTGCCAGAATATCCCGAAGTTAGCAGGAACCATCATAATTCAGGTAAGTATAACCATTACCCTACCCCGGCTATACTTGCGACGTAAGACGCGACGGAACTAGTTGCGCAAAGTCGCGTATGTTACTCTAATGAATCGCTATAACATGCATTGAAAATTTTTATAAGTATTTTGTTCAGATAAAAGGGATATTTAAATGCTACTTTTGAATAAATGAAGAAAACATAATTTTTAAAATAGACTAAAAACTTATCTGCAATCCATATGTAGCATTTTTCTATTATTTTACCTAATAATAATATTTTATTAACCTTTTTCATTAAATATATTTCTTACTTTAGATATTAAATGCCAAATTTTAAATTATTTCATTTTATTTTGTCTTTCTGTTAAATATTTGACAGGCCTAGTTGCTACGATGTTTCAAAATAAGTAAAACAATGAATATTAATAGCTATTTTCGTAACCGTTAGCTTTCTCGAAAAAAAAATTTTTAAATCAAATTAGTGAAGAATGCTAATATATTTATTATTTATTTAAAGTATTTGTGCTGAAAGTGCAACCGTTTTTGTGTTATTTCCAAAGGACCTGCAATACGTTATAGAAGCAGCCCGACAATGTTTCGTTTTAGTGCTTGCTCAACTATGTGATTTAGACATGTCATATTGAGCCAAGATATAATATATATCCAATATTTATTTTATATAAATTTGGTATTTGGTGCTACTGGGATAGTTAATGGTATAAAAATTGTATATTTTTCTTCGTTGAAGATTTATTGTGGGATGTAGATGAATAAAGGTCTTTTTTGGAAGTCGCAAAATAAATTTGGCAGGACTTTTATTGGTATCACCTGCAGTTGTCTTTAATTGGTGTTTGTTTATAAGCGTAAAAAAGGAATTTGCATAGGTAAATGTTTGGAAATTAAAGATGCATTAAGAGTGTTAAATATTTAATAAGCAATTACGTTCAATATTACTATTATAAAATTATTATAAACTATACATTGATGAGGTTGTCTCAGGTGTGGATTCGAATATGTGAAGTTAAGCTAATCTTCTGTGCAAAATTTAAGTTGCACGCTGCTCAAGAGAAGGGTTTCGCAGGTCTATGAATACGCATGTGAGTGGTCAAACTGGTCATTTGACTAAATGATCGTTTGCAAATTGTACATTTGTGCGGTTTCTCTCCGGTGCGACTTCAAATATTGCTACTTAAGTTACTCTTATGTGCAACTTCTTGGTTCTGCACCGAACTAGTGAAGGGTTTATCATGTGTATGGATACGCACGTGAGTGGTCAAACTGATCTTGTGATTAAATGAACGTTGGCAAATTGTACATTTGTATGGTTTTATGCCGGAGTGCATTCTAGAATGTACATTTAGGTTAGTCTTCTCTGCAAATTCATGGTTGCACACCGAACATGAGAAGGGTTTTTCAAGTGTATGGATACGCATGTGAGTTTTCAAATTCATTTTCTGACTAATAGTGGGTTTATACAGAAAAAATTAACGCTACATTTAACATTAGCGCTACATTTAAGGCTAAGAAAAAGATAAATACCATGTTAACCAATGTTGTCGTTTATACAGAATTTAAGACTATATTTCTTTTTAACGCTAAGCTAACAAGTTAGCCAACTCTTATCTTTCTTACTAAGAGAGATGAACAAAACCTCGTTCTTTCTTTGCCTAAGATCAGTTCAGTTTGAAAAAGGCATCTGCGCAAGCGTGACCGGGTGCACATGTGTTGACAAGCACAACATGTCAGAACAGTTTCGTGTTCTTTTTGCATTGACTTTTGTTTACCTGCTATATTGTTGTTTATTATTGTTATTTTAACATAAAGGACGGTGAATTGATTGATAGTGTCGATAAATACGCTATATTGTATGATAAACGAAGTGTAGGCTTCCGCAATAAAACTAGTAAAGAAAATACATGGAGAAGTGTTTCCGAAGTCATGGGGCTAAAAGGTATGTGATATGCAACTATATTTTAAAATTGGACGATGTTGTAATTTTAAATATATTCTAGTTCCAGAGTGTGAATCCCGGTGGGTGTCTTTGTGGTCTCACTATGCGACTGAGAGGAATAAACTGTCCGAGTCATCCGCAGATGCAAGCATCGAAGGTGCATGTCTATCGTTGGCAGAATACTATAGTGCCAAAAGGACCGAAGAGGACCCCGATATATTTGGGAAAAGCGTTGGCGTATTAATGAAAAATGTGTCGCCAACCGCGAAGAAACGTAGACAAAAGAAGAATATGGATATAGTTTTTGGGTTGGACAGCGAGTAAATTATATAAATATATTAGTTTAATAATTTTTATTTTATTGTTTTATTTAAAAATACTTCCAGTTTCTTTTCCTATTTTCCGCAAACACAATTCACATTTGTTATATACGATTTTGGTAGGTACCGAGGTTAACATAAGTTGAAATAACTTGCAAATCAACTTTAATAGTGTATTGAACCGAAATAATATAACTAAAATACAAAATCATTTCAATTTAATAGTCTTTCGGCATAGAACCTATTTCGATAAGAGATTTTTGCCATGGTACTCAACCAAAATAATTAGCCAAATGTTCTCTGTAATCATGTTCCGAATCCATTTTTATTTAAAAGAAATGAAAACCACTATATGTATCGCAAAAGGAAAAATGTTTTCGCAAATCATAAATATATAGCATCAAAAAACAAGTTGACACTTGCAAATGTCAAACACGGAAACCAGTATGCGCATGCGTTAATTTTGTTAGCTTAGCTGTATAAACGCCAGTTTTTCTTGTTAGTAAAATGCAGCGTTAAATGTAGCGCTAATGTTAAATGTAGCGTTAATATTTTCTGTATAAACCCACTATAAATGAACGTTTGCAATTTGTACATTTGTATGGTTTCTCACCGGTGTGGGTTCGAATATGTTGAGTTAGAGTACTCTTATGTGCAAATTCATGGTTGCACACCGAACATGAGAAGGGTTTCTCAAGCGTATGGATACGCATGTGAGTGTTCAAATGGATCTTCTGCTTAAATGATCGTTTGCAAATTGTACATTTGTATGGTTTTAAGCCGGAGTGGATTCTAGAATGTACATTTAGGTTTTTCTTCTGTGCAAATTTACGATTGAAAACTATGCATGTTAAGGGTTTCTCTTCATTATGAATGCGCATGTGAGTAGTCATGGTAGTATTTACACCAGAGGAACGTGTGCAAATTCTATAATTGTTGGGTTTTTTCTCGGTGTGGGTTCGAATATGGTTAGTTAGGTTTTTCTTCTCTGCAAATTCTTGGTTACACACCGAGCATGAGAACGATTGCTCCTTGGTATGGATGCGTTTGACAGGAAGGTCTTCCGTCTCGAATTGTTTGTCATTATTTTGCTCATCTTGCTCTTTCGAATGCTGTTTTAGGGGTAACAAACTTTTATAGAGATTTGCAACACCTGTATTTTCTTCCGTTGAATTTTTTCCTTCCACAGTTTCTCTACAGGTGTTGGGTTCGGCTTTAACATCAATTTCATACTCTATAAAATCCATTTCTTGCTCAAGTACATTTTTAATTTCTCCTTCAGTTAATGGACATTGCAAATTTTGTGTATTACAATTTCGTTCATCATTTTCATAAGTAAGACTATTCGTATGATCATCAATTATTGTTATATTGCCGATAGAGATCATGTTCGCTGTGCTTTGGTTAATTTTCACTGTATCACTACGCAATATCTTATCCGATTCACAACATTTTTGGACGAATTTATAAAATTGGAGCATTTCTCTTATGCAATCATAGCAAATACTTGTGGGTAATCCATCGCAGGAGTCGTACTAGAAAACAAAAACAGCTGCAGTCAGAAACAATATAATATGTTGGGCTCTGGAACACTGATATGATACTGAACAACCTATGAGTTATCGTAATGAATTCAGGAATAATATTTACTGATGTATTATATGACTTTGCAATCTCTTATCCGTTTCACGACAATTTTGGACGAATTTATAAAATTGGAGCACTACTTTTATGCAACCATAACAACTAAATTATACTGCTTATAAGAAAGTATTGTAATCATGAAAAATGTCGATCTCGAGATTTTAACGGAAATATACCTCTTTGACATCCATCTGTGTATGTGTGAGAGAGAGAGAGAGTTTGCGTGTGCCTGTACGTGTGGGTATACGTGTCCGTGTGTGCCAATACGGTTGAAGGTAAAATTTTTATACGTTAAACTTGAGATTTATATATGCATTGCAAAGGCATCTATATTTGAAAAAAAAAATTCAAACCGGAAGTGCTTGTATAAGTAATTAACGTACATCTGATGATGATTTTATAAAAAGTCGGAACCAGTCGTATTTTATAACATTTAAATAAAGAAACTGTGAAGTAGAAGTTATTCTAAATTATCTACCCAACTCTATGCTCCTATTTTTTTTTTAATTGGTTGATATTGCATTTAAAAATATCAGCAATGTCCTAAACTCGTGTGACACGATGTATAAATCAATATTGAATTTGATATGGAATCAGAATTTTTGGATATCAAATTCAATACAGAATTATAAATTAAATTTAATAGGACTGAAACTGCGCCATGCACCGTGTACTGCGATGTATATTTTTGGAAGTAAGGGGTTATTTTCAGTTTCATCAGCTATTATTAGAATATTGTTACGATGGTCAATAAAAGTAAGATATCTTCCTCGTTGTTATTATTATAATATAAAAATGTTGTAATATCAGAGACCGGTAAAATCCTATAAGTTTTGAAAATATAAAACAAAGTGCAGCACTGCAATAAGTCGATAATACTGGCATGCTCCGAACACAATTTATATATAAAAATATACACATTATATTTACTTTCTTATACGCTGCATAAGTATGAATTGTAATCATGAAAATTCTCTATCTCGAGATTTTAACGGAAATATACGTTTTGACCTTCCCTGAATTAATTCCAAATATTTTTGCAAGACGTCTGTCTGTGTGTGTGTGTCTGTGTGTTTGTGTATGCTCTCTACAGCCTAAACCGTTGAAGCTAAAATTATGAAACTTTATTATTTTTGAAAAAAATATTCCGACGGAAAATGCATGTTTACTCTAATAATTTGTTGCAGTTTCTGCAATTACTCAAAAATAGTTGCAGTTACAGAAAAATTGTTACACTAAAAATTATAGATATTAGCATTTTGTACAACTTTTATTTGAAACTTTTTTTCTCAAACGGTACCGGACATAAGAAAATGGCTTTTGAATTTTCTTGTTATTATATTTATTTTAACATAAATCGTATCATCTTCGCCTGTCAATTGTTTATCAAACAAAACCGACTTAAACAATTTGAAGTTTTTTTTCATTTTATATATTTAGTGTAAAACAAATATTATTGATTAGAAAAATAATGGAAATAGGATGCGATTTAACCCAAAAGCATATAAGAAATTTCGGTGCGTGACACTGCAGATGTTTTACTGAGGATCCAAGCCAATATTGCCAATGGCTCATATAATATTTACATGTACCATTATAAATATGTTTTCGCTATTTTTTAGGACTTTTGAATGCAATGTGTTTTTGTTTATTCTCAAAAATGCCATGTATATTTTATGTGATAGGAAAAGAAAGATTAATAAATTGGTTATACAAAATTTACCCTTCCTTTGTGTTTTATGGTCGAAAAAAATTCCCGAAAATAACCTTCTTTCAAGAAGTACACAGTGTACTACCCCCTTAATTGCAACAAATTTCATCGAGTTTTTAAATATTATTAACAATTGGATCTAAGAGAGCTACGCCTATAAAAGAATTCGGAATTCTAAATCTAAAAGCAACACTAAAAGTATACAACGTTCACCCTAAGATATATTTGATTCCATAATTTATATATACAAAAGTGAACATTTTCTTGACTAATTGTTGAGCTAGCAGATCAACCCAGTGGACATGTTTTTTATCGATTTTATTTACAAATATATTTGTTATTCTTTGATTCAGTTTGTTATTTCAGTTGCAGTCGGTTTATAGCGAAAATATGAGCCACAGACGACTTTTCCCCACAACGCTAGAATATATTTCAATTTATAAATAATTTTACTGATCGGTAAAATTATTAATACCTTGGAGTTATATCGGTATGTTGTGGAAAAACTTGTCTATATACTTATTTATTTCTAATATAACTATCACTCTTATATATTTATCTCTTTCTAATACGCAGCCCATACACTATATCTCATATGCCCAAACCTTACTAACAACCCCTGGCCTATAAATATCCCTTAGTGAACCTTCCTAAGTGACCTTTCCTGATGCTACTCAACTTATAGTTTGTTTATACAGAAAAATTTAGTACTATATTTATTTATTAGAACAATGCAGCTTTAATGCTAAATAGCAACAAACATTTGACATCATATTAAAAGTTTGTGTGGTAGGCACTTGGTGAAACATTTTAGTGCGGAGGTAGCACTACAATATTAAACGCTGCATTACGTTATACGTCAGTGTATACTTGTCTGTGGATTAGCGCCAGACATGCCGTGGCGAGTCAGGTACTGCCGGAGGACAATTATATAGACATAACTTCCGCTAGTAGACGTGAGAAGTATTGAATCAAATATTGAAAATAACTTAATTTCTGTTGTAACCGGTACCTTTTCTGAAAATACTTTTCATATAAAATATATGCGAAATTTTAATATATTTATTTTCATTCTTACTAATTTGTGTGTGTGTGTGTGTGTGTGTGTGTGAGTGTGTGTGTGTGTATGCTCTCTATAGCTTAAACGGTTGAAGCTAAAATTATGAAACTTTCAACTTAGAATAACATATGCCGGAGTGTGCACCTCCTATTTTTGAAAAAAAATATTATAAGCGGAAGTGCCTGTTTATTTTAGTCATTTTCTGGAGTTTCTGCAATAACTTAAAGATGGTGACAGTTACAGAAAAATTGTAAACACAAAAATTAACGATATTTATATTTCGCACATCTTGTGTTCGAAATTTTTGTCGAATAAGAATACTGGTTTCAAAATAATGGCTATTTAAATATCTTCTTATTATATTTATTTATACATAAATCGTATCATCTGCGCTTGTCAATTGTTTAACAAAATAGACTTAAATAATTTGAAGTTTGACATTTTATATATATATATATATATATATGTATATATATATAATATATATATATATATATATATATATATATATATATATATATATATATATAAATATATTCTAAGAAATATGTTTAGTGTAAAGGCGATCTAAAGGTTAGAACAAATATAAATTAGAAATTGCATGACACTACAGATGTTTTTTATTTATGTCTGTTCGTGCCTTATTCGAAAATTTTTTTAAATTAAAGTTGCTTTATTTTTATGATAATCAAAATGAATTAAAATGACTTTTTATTAAAATGCAATCTGTATTTTCAAAATAAATAAATTAAAGTAAAATGCCTTAAGAAACAACTTGCCTGCAAATATATATGTATGTACCTAATTATTATAATTTCTGTATTTCTGTGCTTCATGTTTTAAATGCGTTTTCCCTATATTAAGAAATTAGGAGATTGCATATTGATCAATATATTGATTCTTTTTTTAAATGTAAAAAACGAAATGCAATAGAAACATTGAATTTAAAGTTTGTTTGGTAGGCACTTGATGAAACATATTTGATAGGTAAATAATAATTTTAACACTTGATTAGTTTCACATATAGATATTTATTGACGTACGTTTCGACCTTTCGGTCATCATCAGAAATGATACACAAAGGTCGAAACGTACGTCAATAAATATCTATATGTGAAACTAATCAAGTGTTAAAATAATGATTTACCTAGAAACATTGAATGTTGGCTTAACTATACAATAAGCGACTGTCTGAACAAGTATGAATTGTCCGTAGACAACGGTTGAAGAAAATGTTGATCTAAATCATAGTGCAATAAGTATGCGAGGTAAGGTCTATTTATCAGACAAATTTAATTTTCTAGATCCAAAAACAAATGAAAATAAGCGGTTTATAATTGAAAATGGTCCCTGTCAACCAATGGGTCCTTTCCAAAAAAGGTCGTTCTTTTAACATTTGTCATTATAAGAAAATTACTAAAACAGGGATCGATCATTTCGAGAAATTGATTATGTTATTCAATAAAATTAAATGTTTCTTATTGTGAACCGTGTTGGCTATTTAACTAAAATTTCAAAAATTAGTCATGGATTACAGAAAGTAAAAAGTTACACTGAAAAGATTAAATCCAACTCGCTGGTCTTCTAGAGAGGATGCTTTGTTTGCTCTTAAATTTAATTCGGACACTAACATAAATAATACTTTCTAGCAATAACATAAGTGAAAAGAATGATTTTTTAAATTTTTTTTGTAAAAAAGAAAATGGAACGATTTGAAACGGGATTCCACATTGTCATGCAAAGCGAACTATTAACATCAAATAAGGGGTTAGTACTCTTTTGAACTTTCAAAAAATCTTAGCGCTTAAAAAATTCCTTGGGGTGTCTACTTTATTGTAAACTTTACCTGAAGTCCGCCAACAACTCCGTTAAAAAGTAACAGGCCAATTAGTGGATCTGTGTCACGGCGGTCCGCATGCAGTCCCAAAACTTCAAACGCGATTATCTCGAAACCACTTTTTTCAAACTGGTGGGACATCATCACACACACGCATACGCACACGCACACACACACACACACACACACACACACACACACACACACTCACACTCACACTCACACTCACACTCACACTCACACTCACACTCACACTCACACTCACACTCACACTCACACTCACACTCACACTCACACTCACACTCACACTCACACTCACACTCACACTCACACTCACACTCACACTCACACTCACACTCACACTCACACTCACACTCACACTCACACTCACACTCACACTCACACGCACACACACCCACACCCACACCCACACCCACACCCACACCCACACCCTCACCCACACTCACACCCACACCCACACCCACACACACACCCACTAATATTTCACTAACCTTTGGAACTCCTTTTCACTAAATTATTTCTTAGAATAAATATTAAATGTCAAACTCCAAATTAATTAATTTTTTTGTTTTTCTATTAAACAATTGTTTTCAAAAATAGGTTTTCTGCCCTAGCATATACAAATCTTAAGTTTGAAGTTTCATAATTTTACCTTCAACCGTATAGGCTGTAGAGCGCTCACATACATACATACATACATACATACATACATACATACATACATACATACATACATACATACATACATACATACATACATACATACATACATACATACATACATACATACATACATACATACATACATACATACATACATACATACATACATACATACATACATACATACATACATACATACATACATACATACATACATACATACATACATACATACATACATACATACATACATACATACATACATACATACATACATACATACATACATACATACATACATACATACATACATACATGCATACATGCATACATGCATACATGCATACATGCATACATGCATACATGCATACATGCATACATGCATACATGCATACATGCATACATGCATACATGCATACATGCATACATGCATACATGCATACATGCATACATGCATACATGCATACATGCATACATGCATACATGCATACATGCATACATGCATACATGCATACATGCATACATGCATACATGCATACATGCATACATGCATACATGCATACATGCATACATGCATACATGCATACATGCATACATGCATACATGCATACATGCATACATGCATACATGCATACATGCATACATGCATACATGCATACATGCATACATGCATACATGCATACATGCATACATGCATACATGCATACATGCATACATGCATACATGCATACATGCATACATGCATACATGCATACATGCATACATGCATACATGCATACATGCATACATGCATACATGCATACATGCATACATGCATACATGCATACATGCATACATGCATACATGCATACATGCATACATGCATACATGCATACATGCATACATGCATACATGCATACATGCATACATGCATACATGCATACATGCATACATGCATACATGCATACATGCATACATGCATACATGCATACATGCATACATGCATACATGCATACATGCGCATACATGCATACATGCCTACATGCATACATGCATACATGCATACATGCATACATGCATACATGCATACATGCATACATGCATACATGCATACATGCATACATGCATACATGCATACATGCATACATGCATACATGCATACATGCATACATGCATACATGCATACATGCATACATGCATACATGCATACATGCATACATGCATACATGCATACATGCATACATGCATACATGCATACATGCATACATGCATACATGCATACATGCATACATGCATACATGCATACATGCATACATGCATACATGCATACATGCATACATGCATACATGCATACATGCATACATGCATACATGCATACATGCATACATGCATACATGCATACATGCATACATGCATACATGCATACATGCATACATGCATACATGCATACATGCATACATGCATACATGCATACATGCATACATGCATACATGCATACATGCATACATGCATACATGCATACATGCATACATGCATACATGCATACATGCATACATGCATACATGCATACATGCATACATGCATACATGCATACATGCATACATGCATACATGCATACATGCATACATGCATACATGCATACATGCATACATGCATACATGCATACATGCATACATGCATACATGCATACATGCATACATGCATACATGCATACATGCATACATGCATACATGCATACATGCATACATGCATACATGCATACATGCATACATGCATACATGCATACATGCATACATGCATACATGCATACATGCATACATGCATACATCCATACATGCATACATGCATACATGCATACATGCATACATGCATACATGCATACATGCATACATGCATACATGCATACATGCATACATGCATACATGCATACATGCATACATGCATACATGCATACATGCATACATGCATACATGCATACATGCATACATGCATACATGCATACATGCATACATGCATACATGCATACATGCATACATGCATACATGCATACATGCATACATGCATACATGCATACATGCATACATGCATACATGCATACATGCATACATGCATACATGCATACATGCATACATGCATACATGCATACATGCATACATGCATACATGCATACATGCATACATGCATACATGCATACATGCATACATGCATACATGCATACATGCATACATGCATACATGCATACATGCATACATGCATACATGCATACATGCATACATGCATACATGCATACATGCATACATGCATACATGCATACATGCATACATGCATACATGCATACATGCATACATGCATACATGCATACATGCATACATGCATACATGCATACATGCATACATGCATACATGCATACATGCATACATGCATACATGCATACATGCATACATGCATACATGCATACATGCATACATGCATACATGCATACATGCATACATGCATACATGCATACATGCATACATGCATACATGCATACATGCATACATGCATACATGCATACATGCATACATGCATACATGCATACATGCATACATGCATACATGCATACATGCATACATGCATACATGCATACATGCATACATGCATACATGCATACATGCATACATGCATACATGCATACATGCATACATGCATACATGCATACATGCATACATGCATACATGCATACATGCATACATGCATACATGCATACATGCATACATGCATACATGCATACATGCATACATGCATACATGCATACATGCATACATGCATACATGCATACATGCATACATGCATACATGCATACATGCATACATGCATACATGCATACATGCATACATGCATACATGCATACATGCATACATGCATACATGCATACATGCATACATGCATACATGCATACATGCATACATGCATACATGCATACATGCATACATGCATACATGCATACATGCATACATGCATACATGCATACATGCATACATGCATACATGCATACATGCATACATGCATACATGCATACATGCATACATGCATACATGCATACATGCATACATGCATACATGCATACATGCATACATGCATACATGCATACATGCATACATGCATACATGCATACATGCATACATGCATACATGCATACATGCATACATGCATACATGCATACATGCATACATGCATACATGCATACATGCATACATGCATACATGCATACATGCATACATGCATACATGCATACATACATGCATACATACATGCATACATGCATACATGCATACATGCATACATGCATACATGCATACATGCATACATGCATACATGCATACATGCATACATGCATACATGCATACATGCATACATGCATACATGCATACATGCATACATGCATACATGCATACATGCATACATGCATACATGCATACATGCATACATGCATACATGCATACATGCATACATGCATACATGCATACATGCATACATGCATACATGCATACATGCATACATGCATACATGCATACATGCATACATGCATACATGCATACATGCATACATGCATACATGCATACATGCATACATGCATACATGCATACATGCATACATGCATACATGCATACATGCATACATGCATACATGCATACATGCATACATGCATACATGCATACATGCATACATGCATACATGCATACATGCATACATGCATACATGCATACATGCATACATGCATACATGCATACATGCATACATGCATACATGCATACATGCATACATGCATACATGCATACATGCATACATGCATACATGCATACATGCATACATGCATACATGCATACATGCATACATGCATACATGCATACATGCATACATGCATACATGCATACATGCATACATGCATACATGCATGCATACATGCATACATGCATACATGCATACATGCATACATGCATACATGCATACATGCATACATGCATACATGCATACATGCATACATGCATACATGCATACATGCATACATGCATACATGCATACATGCATACATGCATACATGCATACATGCATACATGCATACATGCATACATGCATACATGCATACATGCATACATGCATACATGCATACATGCATACATGCATACATGCATACATGCATACATGCATACATGCATACATGCATACATGCATACATGCATACATGCATACATGCATACATGCATACATGCATACATGCATACATGCATACATGCATACATGCATACATGCATACATGCATACATGCATACATGCATACATGCATACATGCATACATGCATACATGCATACATGCATACATGCATACATGCATACATGCATACATGCATACATGCATACATGCATACATGCATACATGCATACATGCATACATGCATACATGCATACATGCATACATGCATACATGCATACATGCATACATGCATACATGCATACATGCATACATGCATACATGCATACATGCATACATGCATACATGCATACATGCATACATGCATACATGCATACATGCATACATGCATACATGCATACATGCATACATGCATACATGCATACATGCATACATGCATACATGCATACATGCATACATGCATACATGCATACATGCATACATGCATACATGCATACATGCATACATGCATACATGCATACATGCATACATGCATACATGCATACATGCATACATGCATACATGCATACATGCATACATGCATACATGCATACATGCATACATGCATACATGCATACATGCATACATGCATACATGCATACATGCATACATGCATGCATACATACATGCATACATGCATACATGCATACATGCATACATGCATACATGCATACATGCATACATGCATACATGCATACATGCATACATGCATACATGCATACATACATGCATACATGCATACATGCATACATGCATACATGCATACATGCATACATGCATACATGCATACATGCATACATGCATACATGCATACATGCATACATGCATACATGCATCCATGCATACATGCATACATGCATACATGCATACATGCATACATGCATACATGCATACATGCATACATGCATACATGCATACATGCAT